>VWZY01005194.1:347646-407328 GCA_013399075.1 Chloroceryle aenea | reverse complement strand
AAAAAAAAAAAAAAGCTGAAACAGTTAGATTCTGTAGTAAGAAAGCAGCCCAAGTTGGTGTTTGAGCTTCAAATGTGGGTATCGTTTCAACAGCTGGTTGACACTCAAGTTTCAGGACCATTCACTGTATAATAATGTGAACACATAGAAGTTACTGAGAAAGACAATGTTGTATAAAGATTGAATCTAAATGGCGAGTGGTACGAAACCATAAATTATTATTAACCTTATTAATAAGGCGATACTTTAATGCGAACAATGAGATCAACAAAATCCATGTGGTTGGTACATAAGTGTCCTACAAGCAACCCTTTTCCCTTAACAAGGTGGTCTCTGGGGGATGACGTACCTTAATGAGATTATTTTCTCCCTGACTTAGCACTTGCTGGTGTTCACAATTCATGTGTTCTAGTTTGAGACCTGTGCACAGAAATAAAGCTCTTATTTTGGTCACTACTTTCTAGAAGTGAAGTACTGCAGATGTAAAAGAGTAGTTGAAGAGAAAAGGCATATTTTACAAGCTGACATTGGCTTACTATGTGACTTAGGCTCATATTACTTTATCTCTTTTCTCCATTTATGGAGATAATACACCACTGTCCAAATAAAGACAGCGAACACTGGATTTTCAGCAACAGCTCTCCATAGATGAGAAAAGAACAGGCAAGACAGGAAGTCATTAACTTTCTTTTGCTTCTCATCAACTTAGGTTGCAAGTACATGCTTAAGTACAACAAAAAAAGTCAGTGGCTAACTAAAGCAAATCAAAACAGAAAAAAGGAGATTTCTTAGGCAATTTTTCCCCCAGCTGAGTAGTGTGCTTCAAGTCCTTGGGATAGAAAAGACGCAATAAAAGCAAGTTAACTACACAGCATTTATCATCAGCAGTGTTCTGCAAGGGCAGTATTACATAAAACATTCAGCTCTGGCAAAATTTAACCAACTCCAGTTTAAATGCAACCTTTTCCAGTGTGTAACACAGTCTTTTAAGTTTTATATCGAGCCAAGAAAGAAAAAGATATGCCTAAAACCAGTAATAAAGGAAATCTGGTAAAATGGTATATGAATTATCTTTCTGCTCTTCAGTAACATTTAGTTATTTACAGTGATGAGAACTCTACTCAGACCATATTTTTATTAAATGAATAAAAAATGTACTTGAATACTAATTAAAGACATACTTAATAAAAGACCTTTGAAAAAAATGGCTAGAGCCTCAGAAAGGACATTTTGAAGCAGCTGTGGGATTATGTTAAAAACCAGATTGCCTTCAGTTTACAATAATGCTAAAAAGAGGAAGCATAAACATTGTCTTGCAAAGTGGAGCAATTTAACCATATTTTTTAAATGCTTGAAAGAAAATAGAATTTTAATATGTAGACATAATTTACAGAAATTCTGTGTCAAGTGTTTATTAAAACTGTAGGCTATTAAATTGGAGATAACTTTTTAATATCATATGAACAGTTTAAGAGGGAAAATTTAGTTATTTTCACATTCCAACAACATTTGAATTATTAATACTACAAGGAAATGTTTAAAATTTACTTTAAAATTTTATCTTATTTGGAAATAAAAACAAATGCTTGTTTCACTTGAGTTTTCTAATTCCTGTATCTCAATGCTATATCTAAATTTTAGAACTAATTAAACTTTTGCTGATCTGTTCCTTTGTTTCACTGGTTTCGTGTCATCTTTGACACTTAAAACAGAGTAATAGAAATATGATGTACCAAGTGTTTGAAAGTAAAAAGGGAATCTTGATGTCTAAAATCACTTTTTTTTTTTCCAGAACAGTCAGTACACTCAGGGATGCCTGGCAATTTCAAGAGAGAAAAAGGAACTTGTGTGACTACATTTATGTAATGTCCATCAAATTTTTACTTCTTTTTTTTTTTTTCAGGGAAGTAAGTACGTGCACTTAGCCCCGCCAATGAATATAGTTTACCCTCCTAGTGTGGTAAAACTGTGGCTGTGGTTATAACAATAACACAAATAAGTTTTTGAAGGATTGTAATTTACTAACACATAAATCAGCTACACGGGTGAGAAAATCATATAAGCTTTTTACTGGGCTGTATTTTAGACTTTAGAATTAACTAAGCAATGTGAAAAAATGTCCCCTTGGACTATTTGTTTTTGCACTGCTTGCATCTTCATGCTTGGCTGAAAGATAGATTTGTTATCTTTAGGAAAACTTAGTGGAGTTTGGCTGTGCTGTAATAAATCAGACTGAACTCTGAAGAATACTTGTAGTCTGTTACATTCTTGAAATCAGCCAAATTAATGCCTTAAGTAATACAACTAAAATGAAACAGGGAGGAGTTCTAGTCCAATATGTCTAAGAAAGTAAACTTTTATAACACCAAGGATTTATTTATTAACAGTTCTGAGCTATTGGTTTTGCAAAGGTAGCAGCCAAAGGTAGTAAACACGGTGGGTTTAAACATAGTATTTTTTTCATAGAATGTTTTGGGTTGGAAGGGACCTTAAAGATCATCTAGTTCCAAACCCCCTGCCATGGGCAGGGACACCTCCTACTAGACCAGGTTGCTCAAGGCCCCATCCTGTCGGGAAAAGGCCTGGGAACAATGATCCTGACCCAATATGAGTTGCAATCATGTTCAACTTCATTGTTTCTCTAGCCATGCTTATATATGCTTTGCTTAGAAGCCATTGGTCAGTCACACTGTCCATGCACCTAACAGCATCCTGATTGGTGGGCACGCAGCAGGCTCATCCTTAAGGCTTTTCCCACACTCGTAGTGTCCTGTATGCAGCATCTTATCTTCTGCCTTTGAAGTTGGGCAAGCCGCCAGGATCCTCTTCGTTCTGCCTTCAAGGACGGCTAAGGATGCCTGCTTGTGCCCCCACACACTTACTCAGGGAACCAGGCTCAGGCCTTTCGTGCACACGTACACAGGGCCCGAACACAGGCCTTCGGTCTGGCTTGTTCACCCCATGCTGATGTGTTCGTGACCTCCTTGTTCGTGCAGCCATTCCCCGACACCATCCAACCTAGATTTGAACACATCCAGTGATGGAGCATCAACAGCTTCCCTGGGCAACCTATTCCAGTGTCTCACGACCCTCAAGGTCTCATCACCCTTTCCTTCTTATTTCTAATCTATATCTACCCTCTTCCAGTTTCAAGCCATTACCCCTCATCCTATCACAGGCCTTTGTAAAAAGTACCTCCCCAGCCTTCATATAGGCTGCCTTCAAATACTGGAAGGTCTTGATAAGTTCTCCCTGGAGCCTTTTCTTCTTCAAGCTGAACAAGCCCAACTCCCTCGTCCTGTCCTCACAGGAGAGGTGTTCCAGCTTTCTGATCATCTTCAGAACCCTCCTCTGAACCCACTCCAACAGCTCCATGTCCTTCTTGTGTTGGGGGCTCCAGAGCTGGATGCAGTACATGAAGTGTGGTCTCACAAGAGTGTAGTAGAGGTGGAGAATGACCTCCCTCAACATGCTAGCCATGCTTCTTTTGATGCAGCCCAGGATATGGTTGGCTTACTGGGCTGCACTTGCACACTGTTGGCTCATATTGAGCTTTTCATCAACCAGCACCTCCAAGTCTTCCTGCTCAAGACTGCTCACAACCCATACTTGGCCCAGCCTGTATTTGTGCTTGGGATTGCCAGGTGCAGGACCTTGCACTTGGCCTTGTTGAACTTCATGAGGCTGGCATGACCTCACCTCTCAAACCTGTCCAGGTCCCTCTGGATGGCATCCCTTCCCTCCAGCGTGTGAACTGCACCACACAGCTTGGTGTCGTCTGCAAATGCGCTGAGGGAGCACTCAATCCAGCTGTCCATGTTGCCAACAAAGATGTTAAACAGGACCAGTCCCAGTACCAACTGCTGAGGAACACCACTCATTATGGGTCACCACTTGGACATCAAGTCACTGAGCACTCTTTGAGTGTGGCCATCCAGTCAATTCCCTATCCACTGAGTGGTCCATCCATCAAATCCACATTTCTCCAATTTAGAGACCAGGATGTTTTGCGAGACAATGTACAAGGCTTTGTAGAAGTCCAAGTAGATGACGTTAGTTGCTCGAGTTTTAAGTAACTTCTCTACCCCCTTCCTTCCATTCAAAAACATGGATGTTTTGGAAATAGGTGTGTTGCTAATACGTTGAACTAAGGAGTTTTGTTTCAGGCCATTCACATATATCACTCTAAAACTGCCTCTGCTTTCCATTTCTAGGCACTTAATACAGGAGCCACCTTTGACATGACATCTAATGAGAATCATGGTAACTGCCCTTGTTAGTCCTGAAGTGCAATGTATGCATTCAAGTCATATCCTTAGTAGCTTAGTTATATATGTGTTGATCCAGTTTACACAAACAGCTGTTTGTCTGCTTGTCTACCCTGACACCATGAGCTCTGTTAGACAAGGTCCAGTATGGTGAGAGCAGAGGTATCTTAATGGAAATACATGATCTGTTCTGTGAAGTAGCTGAGTGATTACACTACATGGCATCATGATGGTAGACTAGGTGAATCCTGTGGGTAGCTGGATATTTCAACCTTTGTTTTGGTGTTTGTTTTTATTATAGAGCTGTACAGAATAGATTAAACTGACTTCATTTTATACTAGTTTAAAATGAGACAGAGGAAAAGGACAGCTGGTGTGTTTCATAATGAGCCATCTGGCATTTCTTGGTATGTCCTCTGATTCCTAATTTACTACTGAATTGTGACAGTATGAAAATCAAAACTATTGATCGTATGGAATCAGTGTTTCCCTCTGGCACGTTTTGTGCTCCTTCAGTTCCTGTTAAAGGATAGTCATAGGAGGGGTAAGAATCTCTTGCAATGAGCTTTGCAAAGCTTGAAAGTAATCTATACCTTTTGCCTTTGTTTTTTGGTAATTATGCTGCTTGACATTTACCTTAGAAGACTGACTTGCCAGATGATCACGTCTGATATGACCCTTACAGAAAGTGGCACTAATCAGTCTTGAGATACCACGAGTGAACTCCCATGCTAGGTTTGTATTTTGTTTTATTCCCTTTCACTTATGGCTTTTTAAAAAAAATCCACTGCTAGGAGTTTAAGAAATAAACCAGCTAGCTAGCTGGAATTTGAGATTCAAAAAATACAGATGCAGTAGAGGATTAAGTAGTCAAATAGGAGACTATGCATTAAATCTCAACTTATTTTAAAATTCTCTAAAAATAGCCTATCTTTGCTTTAACTAGGTAGTATATAACCATATGCCTACCAATAAATGTGCTTTTAGAATCAAATTCTTTTAATGTCTGGATGAAAAAGATGTTTATGATTTAGGAGTAAAGCATCTGCACACCAGCAGTTACACAACACCTCCATCTTGCTGACAAAAAGGATTACGAAAGGTGATTTCAAAATTAAAAAAAAAGGGGGAAAGAGGAAATGGAAGTTGAGTAAATCAAAGCTACAAAAGGCATAAGATTAGAAGTGGTTGGGGTGGGGTGAGGTATAGACAGAATGTAATAAAGCAGTAGATAAACAGAGAAAAGTGCTAGACAGAAATCACACTGAAAAAAATTGGCAAATTGCTTCAGAAAAATCACCCTTAAGGAAAGGAGAGGTGAAGACAAACACAGTAATGCGAAAATTCTCTGTGGTTCAGACTGAATGAAGAAACAGTGGAGGATCACCTTCAGCAGCGCTCCTAGGAAAAGTAGAGAGCCTTGAATGGTGACAGCGATCAATCACAAACTAGAATCCAGATCTGAATCCTAATTGTTCTTGCAGTTGGACATTGAACAGTGACTGGCTCCTAGGTTCAATTCCTTGTGCTACGGTCATCTGTTAAGGCCTTAGATCTCTCTCTGCTCAACAGTATCAAGGTGACTCACATAGAAAGTGTGGAGCCTCAGAATAACTTGCTACGTCTTTTCTTCCTTGGGTTGATTCATCCATAAACATCAGATCACTCCATATCCTCCAGTATATTATATATGTATAATACATGTTTGTACATACAGTTTTGAACCTGAGGAGTGTATTTGCAGTTACTGGACTTGTTTTCAGAACTTGAATATGAGTTTTTCAGAATGTAGATTTAGGAAATGGCTGCTGCTTACCTTTGTTTTTTGCTTTTTTTTTTTCTTAGACAGTATTACTCTCTAGCAATGAAAATACTTTTTACAGTTGATGAAACATAATTGTTTCCGCCATTCTGACTGTAAATCTTCCCCAGTGCAGCATACAACAGTGTTAAAACATAATGCTGACTTTACTACTGAATATTTTATCACTGGCATATCCAGGGTAATCTGTGTGAAGAGTTACATGAAAGCTGACATTTTTGGCTCATGTGTGCAACAAACTGCTGCGTAGGAAAGAGGAGAGACCACAGATTTACCTACTTTTGCATTCATCTTTTTACTTCCTCATATGTAATTAATTACAGTATTTGAAAACAACAGAAAATGATCTTTGGATAAACCAGGCACATACTAGGTGCTGTAGTGAGAGTTTGAGGTAAAATTCATTGATGCTAAGTCACAGCAAGGCACACATTCAGCAGGAAGTTATATCCAGCATAAATTCTTCAGTTATTATCAATGTTACTTGCATATCTTCATACTCAGATGAACTAGGTCATAACCTCTAAGTGGTATCCCAGATATTTGCATTCTGTGTATGAGAAGACAAGTTCATTTAAAATCTAAATGCTCCTTGCTTGTATGCTCTGCTGCTTAACCAGCATTTGGGGATGGTTAATTTCTTTTTCATCTCTTCACCTAGATAAATATTTTTCTACTCAGTGAGAGGATTGCTGATGTGTTTGTGATAGTCCTAGTTCCATACTGTGTTAACTGCAAGTGTCCACTGTTTTGCTTGGCTGTCATCTAGCAGGTCAGACTGAATATTTAAGTAATTATGGAAAATGTTATTTCTGGAGTCAGTGTCCCACAAACAGCAACTCTGTGACTGCAGATTGCTAATCAGAATGTCTCTGTACCTGTCAGGTATAGACAAATATGTAATTATTGAAGAAATTAGATGTTTCGCTGTTGAAGGAGGAATTATTTGCTGGACTGCCTTTCAGTCTTGATGCTTTCTAGAGCAAATCCTTTGACTCTAAGTAAATTAAAACTCCTTTAATGATGTAACATTCCCAACAGCTCTGAAACCCCATCATGAATCATGACTCCACTGTAGGCCTTCTGCATAATATTACTAATACAATTACATTGGTAGAATCTCAAGGTGAGTGATTATATTCCTTGTGCCCAGGCCAGTCAGCTGAGGATTGCTGAATGAGCAAAGTCAAGTGCTAGTTTCATGAAGACTTTCTGAGCAGAGACTGTACATGGATGGTTTCAAGACCATTCATGCTGATGTGGTTTCACTGCTTATTTGGCATGTTGCTTAACGTGAAAATTTGAGTCCTTTGCATTAATCATATTGTGATGATCAGGTGAGAAATGGGGTTACTCATTCGCATGGAGTGGGTTATGGAAATTACGAAGAATAAGTCATCTCTGATGGTACTGTATCTATGCAGAAGTACCTCCCTTGCACTCCCTTGCACTTTGGGAGCCTTTCTTTTGAAAGCTTACTCACTTGTAATAAGGCTGGCGATAAGCGAGAATTCTCATTTAATAGCAACGTTGTTGTCTGTGTTCAACAGACAAGTCAGAACAGCAGGGCAGCCTGTTTCCTTCTTGGTTTTAAGGGTGGTATTTCACTCATTGTGTGTCTGCTTATGTCAGTCATTCCTTCCCTGATGTCCTGAGCAGTGAATACTAGGCAGAGACTGTAATTTCAGTTGGATTCAAGTGTATGTTATTAGCAGGACAAAACCAACTCAAGTGTTACTAAAATGTAAAAATGAGGCAGGACCCTACGACACCTGTTTCTGTCAGGCACAGCCCTACAGTGCTAGCCTGGGGGCTGCTAGGAAGCTCTGCTCTTGCTTCTGCAGAACACTGGCTGTGGGCTTTGAAGCTGATGTTTTAACTGACCCTTCATTTTGAATGATTGTCCAAGTTCCTGGCATTTGACCACATTCGTCTCTCTCAATAAAGTGATGTAAAGATTAAAGATGGCCTGAAATCAATGGCCAGCCAACAATTTCCCTGACACCTATGTCTTCCTCTTTTATGTGCAAATAAGATGCTAAAGGCATACCCCAGTGTAGATGAAAGCGAGTATTCATACAACAAATCCCTCCCTGCCTGAAGTGGTACGCTTCAACCCTCACTTTGGGTTTCTGTTATTCTCTTCCAGAGTGACAGCTAACCTCTCTGATGAGCACATGAGCTGGAGTCTGTACTCTGCCACCACAGCCAGGCTTCACTCACAAGCAAACCTTTGCGTTTTGGGAAAAGAGAAAGGAGAAGCAGGAGACTTTGGAGAAAAATACTGACATGCTTTGTGAGGAGACTGCCTTTCTTTTCTCTCCTCTGCTTGCTTCTTCACCATGCATGAAGGCTTTTAGCTATATAATGTGAATTAGTACATGTGAAATAAAAGCAAACTATAACAGCACCCCTCAATAGCCAGGTGGAGGTTCAGAGATACCATTCTGGAAAGTATTTGATCTTATTCACTAGAATGTACAACCGATACATTTTCATTATCCCTGCTCAAATAGCCCCTCATTTATGTCATCCTTTTGAGGACACTTGCTATTTAAACTGCAGGCTTTGGGGTCAGGGACCATTATTCTGTGTGTCTGACTTGGGGAGTGAGGCACCAGCTGGTGAAGCCTGCAAATTGCTGCTGTGTCGTGTACATGTGAGATAACAGCAATAATATTTGCAGGGGTAACTGAATGAATGATTTTATCATATATGGCCTTTAAATATTGACTAATTGATTTAGCACTTGAAAAATATTTGGGGCTTGTGGACTAGTCTGTTAAAACTGTAAATAAGTGCTGCTAGCAGTCTCCAACTGGATTCAGATAACACTGTTGGTCACAGTGACCTCCCCTCCTGTTAATTTTTTTGTTACTAAAAGTAGTTGGAAAAAAGTTAATCAGGAATGTCATTCAGATTATTCAAGGTATAGTAATCTTTAAGTTAAAATATTCTTTTTGTTAAATGACACCATTTTTATGTGGGGGAAACTAAACTATGTTGAATTAAGTGCTAAAGGTTGTTACATTTATGTATTTCTATAGATTTATATGGTCAGTTTTCCCTGCTATTTTATGAAATTCTCATGTTAAAAATTGTTTTCCAAATCATGAAATGTTTTAGGAGAAATACAGGTTGCAGGTAGTAGATTGGATTTTTCAGGAGTGAATGGCTACTCTGCTTGCAAATACCATCGTGGGGCAAATGCCACAGGGGCATAGTGAATTTGCAAAGCTCCAGACAGATAATGCTGAAAACCTAGTAATATTTTGATACATTAATAACTGTAAACAGGAAACTTTTATCTGAAAAACACAATACCCTTTCTTGAATGTTAATCCGTTATGAAATTCTCAGTAAATACAAAGTTAGTTTTTGCTAAAAGTCTGAACACACAAGCAGATTTGTTTGTGCAAATTCGGTCCACTGGGATTACCAGTAAGAGTGGAAAAGAGTTTAAGAAGCTAGAGGAATTGTCACTCCAAAGTGCATCTGGTCTCTAAATCTCTGATATATTTTGTCATCTTGAACCACTTTAGGGCATGCACAACTAGTAGCTGATACCAAAAAATGCCTACAATTCTTTCAGGGGTTCCTAGGTGTCTTTCCTATGTCTTTTACTCAATGTAAAGTTTATACCTTAAGATGATACCATTTAGTTCAAATCACTCTTACTTACATCTTACTAAGGGATCCTTAGTTCTTGAAGTTTTGGTTTGCTTTTAAAGGAGATCCAAGAATGAAGGTTTTGCCAAAAAAGTTCCACCCCCAAAACTGCAAAACCCTTGGGAGTATCACTGAATAGAGTATTTCCTCCTGCAAGCAAGAAGTTTGGATATTTTTCAGTAATTTTCAAACATTTCAGTGTTTATGGTCCTAATGTGCCACACAATGGGATGGGGTGAGGAAGGACAAATTGAGGTGTTTTTTGCAGCAGCAGCAGGTATGGCTTTCTCAGTGGGTTGGCCAGACCCCTAACCAGCCCTCCTGAGGGTGCAGAAATTCTGTCCTGGATTTCCCTCAAAGGCTCTGCCCTGATTTCCCTCAAAGGTTCAGACTCCCTACTGGATGTTTATCTGAGCAGAAGAAAAAAAATCTGAGAAAAAAAAAAGCCTGCCAAAGTTTTCTAGCTGGCTTTTGCTGTTAACACAGGAGGATGCATGGTGTTTTTCATAGCTAATGAAGATGTTGATGCGCTACTTTATAATGAAGCTTAGTTTTAGCTGTCAAAATGTGACAAAATCTTCCACATATTTAAGGCTGGCAAATAACAGTCAGAGCTATGCTCACCTCACTATCTTAGATCTCTCACCTAACACCACCTTCTGCTGAAGTAACCCATGCCTTTTCTGTCTCACTTTTTAGTGCTGGAAAACAGTATGCTCAGAAGTGGTGAACACCCAAAAGCATTGCTCAGTACAAGGGGCCCAGTCTCAGGTTCCCAGCCTCTTTTTGACATCACTAGCCTGTGCCAGTCTCTTGAAAATGCCTCCCTGTGACATTAGCCCACAGAGATTAGAGGCCACTGTAGCAAAGTGACTTCTTGGATAGGACCTTAAAATGCAAACTTTCTGCAGGCTGTACCATCCTTTTTGCCCAGTCCTTCGAGCTGACAATTGCTCAAGTGACAATCTGATTAACTTGCAGTGATTAATCACTTAATCTCTGCTGAAAAGAAGGATGAAGAACCAGAGAGGCAGAAATTTTCTGGGCATTTTGTGTTTAAGAAGACAAGTGGTGACAACCGGCGGTGCTGGAGCGAGTTATTCACAGTGTGTCTGTTACCAGCAGATGGTGCTGCGCTGGTGGCCATGAGTGAGGGATCTCGGTACCAGCTCCTGTCCAGCACTTCGTGATAACGCAACTAGAGATGCAGCATTTGTTGAAGGAAGGAGATCCAGAGGAGACCAGAAATTGCCATCGTGCAATGCTGAAGCGGTGTGTTTACACATATGCCTAGGTGCTGCACAATCTGATTTTCCCCTTGTGGTGTTTTGTTAGGTTTGCATTAATCTTTCATTTATTGATTTGCACTATTGGCTTTATATTGTACTGCCTCCAGCTTAGCATAATTTATATAAATATACAGCATAGTTTTGGGGCTAGAAATTATATGCACCCTCATTTGTTAGTCCTCATTGGTGGGACAGGGCAGTGCTCACCTTCCATTCTTAATTAAAGAGTTACTGAGCTTTCTGGATAAAAAAATAAAAATAAAAAAATCACCTTATCTTCTACTAATTTGGAGTGATTTGTAATTGTGAAAAGCACTTAGCAGTTAGGTAAGCAAAACTGCATTTTTAGATTTGTTTTATAAAAACACATTTTTGCTATTGCAATCTCAAGCACTGTACTCAGGAATTGACACCAAAAGATGTAACTGGTCACTAATCTCTAAGCTGTACTTCTCAAACAGGAAGACATTAGCAGCAGTCAGGAGCAAGTTTGCTGGTGTCCCCTGCCTTATGGAGGACTAGTTGCCTGTGGCCCATGGAGTGACTAATAGGATATCAAGGTTTCTGAGCAATGGTGAAGGGACCCCATAAGAGACCCAATGGCTGGTAAGACCAGCCCTAGTAATAGTAACCTTTTAATACTAAATTATTACCACTATATTTGTCTAATCACCTAAGCAGACAAACTTCTTAGGGCAGCCTTTGTATCATTGACGTATTTTGTGCCTCACCTAATCACATTTCATAGCACTTAAATGCTGTGTTATAAATATGTGGGAGGAACACAAAGTATATGCAAAATGCTATGGATTGCCCTGTGCTTTGAAATACCACCTGATTCTTAAAGACCTTTTTACAAAGGCCATAGCAGCAATATAGTAAACCCCTTAATTTTATTTAGTATGAAATTTTTAACCTTGGAGTCAAAAGACCTGATTATCAACATTGGGCATAATCAATGAATGAGCACATAAGAAATCTTCACAAGCAACATGACAAAGCAGCACAGTTTTGTTTCATTTGCAAGGCCATGGCCTTTTCATCACATTGACTGAACAGATACAGCAGAGCTTGCAGTATTTTCTTCCTTGCCTTTGTGATTATCACTAAGCAGCTGGCTTTTCACTGTTTCTCTGCTCAGAACTGGATCAGGGAAATCTGCATCTCGAACTTTTCTTTAGAAACTGTATCACAAATTAATGGACTAAAAGGAAAGTGTCTTGGATGATTGACATTTCTTTGTTGAAGAATTATAGGTTACATTACCCACTCCAGGCCTCTGTGGAGAGAACATGAAAAGCATCGCTGCAGCCCTCACAGCATCCCATTGCTGTTGAAATCTCACACTTTTGGAGAAGGTGAATTTTGGAGGTGCCTGTAGACAATATAGCAAATGTATGTGCTTGCACATAAATGTTCTAATTCAGCAGATGAGTAAATCATATGATGTCAATGCAATTCAGATATTTGCTACATTGCAGCACAAGACACAAGTTATTTCTATGCAGAGATCCTATTTATATAACCTGCTTTTCTTCTGAGCATGAAATCTGCAAAATGTCTTTCTCTACTGATTGTTGTAGATCATTTTGTGGGATAAGGGAGCTCTCTACAATCACAGAAGGTGAACTGGGCTGGTACAAAACCAATATACCTTTCTGGCTCACTCCCAACATGTGCTGCAGACACCGGAACATCACACATTAGCTAGGGGAGAAGTAATTTTTAGAGGTATGTCTTAGATTTTCATTTTTACATGTGATTATGGTAAGTTAAGTGCTGAATCAAAATTTTCCCTCTCCCACGTGATTAAACTTTCAGAGAGCCTGATGACACAGTTACGGGACACTGCTTTTCTTCAGGATCAGTTGTCTTTGTTAAAGACTAGTTTTACAACTTCTGGTTTTGAATGTTTCATTTGAAGAAACCTCATTTTTCCATGTGCATAAAAGTCATTCTGCTCTCCTCATTGAGACTGTGTGGAAGGTGGGACATACTGTCTTGTGAAGATGGCATGAAAATTCCCACTTCTGTACTACAAGCTTAATAGGAAATTCCTTTCCACACTCCACAGAAGCACCAGGGAAAGCATGCTCCCTTCCCAGACAATCAAACCCTTAAATCATAAGGCTAATGATGAATTATTGCAGCCTACAAAGTGATTTTTTTTTTACCCTGCTGCTTAGTCATAATAGCCAGGTCTCTCCACTTTCCCTCTTGCCATTCCCTGTGCAGTGGACTAAGGTAGCTACCCTCATGCCTGGAGTCACAAAACTTACCCTTATAGCAGCACAGCAAGCTACCATTTATTTTTAATTGCTCCCCACCGTGTAGGCCAATTAAGGATGAAGACAGCAGGGCAAGGATCACTGGCAAAGCCTTTGAAAGGAGCAGACCCAGCATTTGCTTGGTTGGAAGGCTGCCATTCACGCATTTGTGCAAGAATGCAAACAATTGGGCTTGCTCAGTGGGATCAAGTGCTATCTAGTTCAGTCTGAACCGCTTTCTAGTACAGATGGCAGTGAGAGTGGCAGCACCACTGGAATTATCCCTGGGGTTAGACTTTCCAAATGAGATTTACATTTGTGACCCTCCCTGCTTCAGCAGGAAACACCTGCTAAAGCAGCTTTAGGAAATGCCATTCATTAGCAGCTTCTGTTTGAGCTCAGTTTTTCATAGCCATTGGAGTTCAGCAGGCTTAACAACATGATCTTTTGATAATATGAAAGGGAAGATATTAGAGGATAGTAGGTACAGGCTCCATTTTTGGCTCATGTTTCCTGGTACCTTAATTATTCCATTAGAATCTTCGTTTGACACATTTATTTTCCTATCTTTTGAACCTGCTAGAGAAGATGGTTGTTGGGTATCCTAAATAGCTTGGTCATTTCCAGGAAATCCTGGATGGAGGATTTACTGGGTAGATTGGATTTAGCAACCAAATATTTTAGATGCTTTGAGAAATGAGTGCAAATTTGATCAGGAGTGTTGTGCTTTCCTGCTTCTATAGAAGAGAGTTGTCATTTTCAGCTTCACTCAGAACTGGGAAATGTCACTGTACATAAAACCAAAAAAGTACTGAGGAAAACTAGGAAACCAAAATGGAGGAAACCCAATTTTATCCTGGGAAAATCTTTGTACTGACTTATTCCAGAATGGCTCGCTGTTCCTTGCAGTTCCTTACAAACTGCTCGCCATGACTCACACATCAGTGTCATGTCTGCTCAGCATTAGGGACACACAGACACTGGGCTCAGGAGAGGTTTGCTGTCTCCTGATGTCTGAATGCACACCATGCAGGCAAATTTCAGTCAAAGTAAGTCCAAGTCCTGGCTTTGTTCTTTTCCTGTGCAATGCAGGATGAGCCATGAGCTAGTCCCCTAGGGAAGCCTCTCTCCCAGTTACACACTGGTCGGGACGGTGAAAGCAGCTGGTGCAGCCAGTCTTTCTGGTTAATGACACTCCTTCCCTGCTGTTTGTCTGCACATCTCAGTGATGCCAATTCCACAGTTTTAGACTTTTTTTTTTTTTTCCCCCAATATTTAATTTATAAATCCTTCCAGGTTTTCCAGTGGAAATGAAGACCCTATATGAGATATATTAAGATTATTAACAACTAGCCTTTTGTGAATCAATTCAAAATTCTGGCCACAGCTCATATCTGCACAGTGATCTTTTCTAGACAAAGAAGGTCTTGAAAATACTTATTACACTTCTTACCTGGGAATTTGTTTAGCCATCTGTCTGAGGAAGTCCTGTGTGTCCAAAAGGGCTGATGTCAGGTTTTAAATGCTATTCTTTATATAGCAGCAATGGGAAATGATGCAGCTGAATCAAGACTGCAATTCCATCACATGTAAGCAGGTTTGATTTCACATGTATGCCATGTAGCCTGATTTCACACCTTATAGAAAACAGGCGCTCTCTGGTTTGTCTGTAAATCCTTTTCTCCCCACAGATACTCCTGCAAATGCCTGTGAGGCAGATGGGTAATGTGACATGCTATTCCGAGGTGCTCCCCACCTTCCCGGGCCCCACGGCGCATCTCCTGCCTCTGCTCCCTGAGCTGAACTGCCAGCAGAAAAGAGGAGGAATTTCCTACACGCTGAGTGTAGGAAATGCAGGAGTGCCCGCTCTCCAAGCTGCAGAGCTCTTGCTGACGCGGCTCTGCAAGGAGATGTCAGTGCTGCAGATGAGAGGACTGGCAGGTCTCTAGGGCTAAAAAAAACATAAATAGAACTGCTGTGATTACTCTGATTCTGGTTTCTCTATTACTGTGTGACTGCTTTTTAAAATTTCCCTGCATGTTGATTTCAAGGGGTGCTGCAGCTTTCTGTGCCACATGAAGTCAGAATGAGGATCAGTTGTTCATAGCTGTTAAAGCAAGCCAGCTTTTACAAAGGGTATATATAGATTTTTGTTGTTGTTGTTACATTAAATGTATTTCAGCAGTAAAATTTTAATTAATTTCATCCTTGGTGACACCAAGGGAAGCACTATTATTTTACAAAATGTTCAAATCTGACAGGCGTAAGGTCATCCTCATTTTTAAGAAGCCAGTCCTTTTATACATAATATGTATAAAGTAAATTCATGTGTTTGTTTTTCTCCTTTAGATACCTGAAACATTACTTACTATATTATAAAGATGTCAATTCTCAGACAGTCATTTCTGTAAAGAAATGTAGCTTCATAAAACTGTATAAATACTATCTGAAAGGAAACATACTTGCATTCTCCTGATAATGGAATAATACAATGCCTGTTTGTATTTTAATCTGGCATTCAGTGACTGCACAGCACAGTGTTACAACAGTCTTCGGATTTCTGTGCCTGGATTCAGCAGTCGATACAAAACTGTTTTCAACACAGTAGAGCATTGTAGCGAGGGAAGAGACAAAGCTGTTTGGTGTTAGTTAGGCAAGGATTTATCTCTCCAATTGCCAGTTGTGTATGTTTTGTAAATTAGGATATGACTAAATATCTATTTATATGGCTTAGAAATATGCGTGCATGTGTGTGTTTGGAATATGAGCTTTCAAACACAAGCTGAATATGCACTCCTGTATGTAGTTATTTTACTGTGGTGCTTATATCATGCAAATTCAACAAATGAACTACAAAACCCCCAATATTATGATTGTTTGTCTTGTTTTCCTCATGACTGATAAATTCTTGGTGCATCAATGCATCAAAAGCAAGTTTATATTCTAAAACAGAAGCCTATCATATCAGAGGAAAAAAAAAACCCAAACCCAACCATTAGCTAAAAGGTGATGGCTAACATATTAATGAAGACAGCATTTAATAAGATAGCATCCAGTTCAGACCAAAAGCCGTATCCTGCCTTGTAAGGAATATGTATTTTTTTCCCATGTTTTTGAAGTCTTTGAAAGACAACTTTTGTTCTGATTTCTTACTGAGATGGGAATCACATTTAAATTGACAAAGAGTGGCTGGGTCTGCAGTTGCTGCAGTAGTTTGGGCATTTTTTCCCAAAGAGAAAAAAAACCAAAAAAATGATAAGAGCAAAAAGCTTGTGCCTGTGGTCTGGAAAGTGCTCTATTGCTTCTCCATAGCCCGAGTATGTGTTAGAACAGGTGAAATGAGAAGACAGAGAGTAAGCCTACCATGATTGCCATGCTGCTAAAATGGTGTGCAAAGAACACACCAGGCATTGGAGACGCCAGATACTGTGACTAAGTCACCACTTGCTAGGGAGGGACGGTGGTCAGGGGAGTACAGGCAGGGCTCAGCAGGGAGTGAGGGTGACCAAGCTGCAGGAAAGCAAGTGTAGATGGAAAGAACAATCAGACTTCGGAAACAAGTGATGGGAAGAAAAGATGGCTGTAGCTGTATTTGTGAGCTCAGACCCTGAGGACCTGGGTTTAGTATTCACTTTGGCTTGGGCTCTCTGGGTCATAGTGGATAAAACAATTTCAGCATTTCTGCCTTTCAGTTGCACATGACATCTGAGAGGTAGCAGTGTATCTGTGTGCAATACCAAATTGATGAGGAGTTATGTGTAGTTGCAAATACAAGTCAAGGTGCCCCTCAAGACCATGTCTTGTGATGCAGAAACTTTTGATTAGCAAGCTCCAAACACCTTAGATTTAGAGATAGTTCCCTGGGAACTTCCCTGGCAGGATTCTGGCCAGTTTAAGCCTCTACTGCCCTTGCAGGAGCTGTCCTTTCAAAAGAGAGGTTTGTTCAGCCCAGGCACAAATATCTGTCTCTCAGTTTTTATCTGATTTCACTATATGGGCAACACCTTCTATTCAAGAAATGTATGTTTCCTGTTGCTAGAGGTATTGCTTTTCTTTCCCCTATTGACATTAGTTGCAGGAGCAAACATCTTCCTGACCTGTGCTTGGGTTACGAAGCTGCAAAAATAGTCCTGTAAAGACACCAGCCTAAGCCTGTGTTGACTCAAACAACCAGAGAGACAGTCTTCCACCTCTCTTTTGCATCCATACTGAGAGGAGTGAGCACAAAACTGGAATTACTGCATTTCCTCAAGTACCTGGAAGGGCACAAATAAGTACATGTGTTTCAGAGAGGATCTGGACTTCTAATGCTCCAGTTTGTTTGAAATATATTGATCTTTCACGGTCATACTGAGAAGCAGTTTTGCAGGGCATGGTCAATGGTATGCTACAAGAACAGTCCTATACGACTTTTTTGTCTATGTATTTCAAATCCCCACTTTTATCACATAAACATTACAAATATCCTCTCAAAAATCATGATGCCCAAAAAAGTTAGCAAAAATTACTTTTTAATCAAAATTATAGTGCATTTTATTCTCCTAGTGCAACCTAGTGTCTATCATATTAGCCCAAATTTGCATTTGATGAAGCCGCATGCCATGGATTTTGTCACCAGTTATCCTTCTTTCAAGAGAGCATGTTTGTAATTTGGGCTGAAATATGCTAATTACCAAAAACTATTGACATGTGAAGAACTCAGCATTTTGGCTTACACCGAATACCACCAAGCGCAGTGAACATGGAATATCACCTGTCGAGCACTTGCAGCAGCTACAGTGTACGGTACCCTTTGGAGTCAGAGAGATACGGGAATAAAAGTGCTGGAGGCTGTGATGCTATTGCTTGCCTCTGTGTTTTGTACATGGAGCAGCTGGGCAGCACGACACGGCAGGAATTCCTCAGCTTAGTATGAAAGGCAGCATCACAGTGAGCTGCTGAGCTCAGTAATACTTCCCATACCAAAGGGGAAAAAGTTTGCACAGGGATTTTTTTATTCCTTTAAAAATCCATACTTGCAAATCAGCAACTTGTACACAAGAATAACACTGAGGATTATTTTGAAAGTAGTTTAAAAAGACTGTGAGAGAAGGGGACTGCTGATTGTTCAGAGCGATGCAAAGCTGTTGCTGCCTGTTTCATTCATCCTAAATACCCAGTCACAGTTTAATTCCTAGATGTACTGTATGCCCTTTCGTATATAATCAGCCTAATTTGTCTTCAGCTGCAAGCAAGCGAACCAAGATTCATTTAGTTAAGCAAGCTAAGCAAAAACATTCTTTGCTCACAGATGGGTAAGCCAGACGATATCTTAAGATAAATGAAGGGAATTTTGTTTTCTTTTCTTAGCTACTGTAAGGAGTCCTACAGACAGAAGAATGACAAAACAAATTCCATCCCTCCATGTTTTTAATTAGTTAAACAGGGAAAGATCTCGTCCTGGAATCTGGAATCCTAATTTGCAACATTGTTTAAGACTTCAACTGGCGCTTTTAACAAATAGGCTTCACTGGAGCTTTTCAGAAAGACTTCATGTAATGCTAGATGAGAGGTACTTAATTAATGTAGGAAAGCTCCAACAAACTATCAGCCAGCACTTTGTCTTGGATTTGAAATAAAAGGTATTTGCTCTGTGCCGCCTGCCTAGCAATTACCATTAAATAAATGTGTGTAGATTTAGGCCAATTCTTTTTGAAAAAAAGGCCAGCTCACAACAAATGTCACCCATGTTGTCTTGGGTTTCTCTGACAGAGTGGTGAACAAATCAGATAGATGCAAATATTAAATCTACCTGACTTAGGACAACCAGAGATCAGCTATAGCCTGCCTTATCCTTCTGCCTTTTCTGAGAGACCAAGGCCAATTCTGTCCATCACACTTTCTCATAAGTAGCTATAAGATTTGCAAAATAGCTGCAAAAGGTTATTGCATTGTTAAAAGAGAGTGTACATGGAGGAAAGTAATGAAAATGGAAAGCCTTTTAATCTCAGTGATCATGCTGAATAGAAGCAGGACTTGCTACTAAGAGATCTGTACAACCATTGTTCAGGTACATCCTTCCTCCTGGCTGTATGCAGGTGAAAGCAGATGGGGAAAGGAGAAAAGTGCACCTTCCTAGGCTCTGGCATTTTCTTTGTGGACAAGCAAAGTCCAGTACAAGTTGCAAGTGTCTCAGGACTGTGTCTCAGGGTTGCACCCTTACAGGGTTAGAGAATAAGTGAGCACAATCAACTCTTGCTGGTTAATCTCCATCTTCCTGGGAGAAATTGAAGCAGGTGCAGGAACAAGGGAGAATGTCCTGTTCTGCCTTCTGGCACCGAGTGGGCAGTGACCCCCTCTAAGCCCCTCTGCAGCCAGTGGAGAAGGAGACTTTACAGTGAAGAGGTTTGTCTAGTAAACAGGAGACTAGATTTCCTCAAGACTATATAGAGAACCCATAGCTTCTAAAAGCTGCAGAAATACTGACAGCCCTTGGCAAAAGGATTTTGCTCATTAGAGGGTAAGGCAAGAAACCAGGGAGCCGGATCCACCTTTTCTGTGTCCCACTCCCTGTTGTCATGAAGTACTACCATCAATGTCCACTCCTCAATTTCTCACCCATGTGCACCCACATGTCAGCTCCCATGAGCTCCAACATGCAGCAGAGAAAAGAATCTGCTAATTTCTTGGCCTAAGATCTCTTGTCATTGTCATTACCTTCCTTCTCATCTTTTTGAACAGTTTCCACAAGGCAGCTTAAAGTAAGGATTTTCTCTGCTGCTGTCCTACCATCTTTCACCTATCTGCTCCCCATTTCCACCTGCCTTTGACCAGTCTCTACAAGAGACACTTTGTGCACGTGCATATGTATTTTTCTAATTCCAGCACTGTGCAAAATGGATTTTTAACCCTGCCTCAGGCCAGATGTCTGTATGCTCTGCCAGTGAATAGAGCCTCTTTCCCTTTCAAGCTCTTCTGGGTCTTGGAGCTCCTCTTGCAGCACCCAAAAGTCAAAGCATGGCCTGTGTATTGCCCTCCCCAAAATCACCAGCACTACCCAACACTGCACAGAAGGGAATTCAAGGAGGTAGCAGTGGGCTGGCAGTGAACACCCTGAGAACTAGTGCAGGGAAGCTTGGCCCCAGCTGCCTGAGCAGTGACTTGTGCAATTGTTGCATAAGTTAGGTCTGGCTATTCTACAGGAGTGCTGCCTCTTTTTCTTGTCTCACTTTTGTCTGTCTGTTTCTGTGACAACCACTGAAGTTTTCTGGTGAATCACATCATTGGACCCAAGTGAGAGCAAAGTGAACTATGAGTTTCTGCTTTGGGATGCAGAAGTGAGCTTCTGACTTCTGGCAAGTCATTTGCACTACGCTTCTCCTAGGTACCCTCTGAAATCTAGAGGTCTCTTCTATCTACGCTAGTAAGCAAGTGTCCCAGGAAGAATAGCGGGTGATTAGCACTTACTTCCCTTTCTCCTGTCTGTTTCTTTTGGGAATATCAGGTTGCTTCGAGGTGGGTGGGCGCTGGGAGGAGATGGCGAGTCCACCTTGCATGCGGTCTGTAGGAATTGTCTGGGTTCATCCCTAAAGCATATCTGCCTACAAAATAAATTCTGTTTAGACAACTTGTTATTTCTTTACCCTAGCCGGGCACAGCAGTCAGATAAGATCCTCATAATATTCAGAGAAGAAGTGTGGAATAAGCTGCAGTTATCTGGGAAAGAATCATCATATTTTGCACTGTTTGCTCATCAGTCTAACCACACCTTCAGTCTCGCAGCCCTCAGCTTTTCTGTGGTAGTGGTGCTCAGTAAGCCTTTTGCTTCTCAGCCAAATTCAGATGCATCAAGGGAGCAACCTTTGGTATTCACCCGCAGCACTGGTTGCCTCACATTAATCCCCTCTGGACCCCTGCCCTTTGGATAGGCAAACTACTGCTCTTTCCATTATTACCTTTTTTTTCCCCCCTGTAAAAGCATTCAAACTCATAATACATTGAATTATTTTTTCAGCTACCTAGTTGTGTGTATAACTGAAGGAAGTGGTAAATTTTTGATCACAGTGGGTTATTCACAGCACTGAAATTAGTTTTGCTTTTGTTAGACTGGAGAGCCATTTGCCCCTACCACAGTTAAGGCACAAACCAGTATTTCTATGAGATAAAAAAATGCACTGATTGACTGAAACCTTCTGTGTGACTGAACACTGTACAGTGATCTAACTAGTGGTGAACAAAATAACATATCACAGCATTGGAATTACATGCACGTAGCAGGAAAATCTCTCTCTTTTTTTTTTTTTCCCCCACAAAAGGACTTGATCACATGCCATTATTCAGACAGTAGCTGAAATCTCTGTAGGTCTTTGCTCTGTAATCTAAAAAGCCCCTTGCTTTTTACTATCACAGCTTTGTCATCTACAGGAAAATGCAAAATGATGGCTGTGCTTGTATTGATTATTATCTTAATTCTGCTACCAGTGAAGTCCATCTCAAACCTGCCATAGACTCCCGTGGGAGAGAGTGCAGGTTGTGTATAATTGCAGTTACTTTAATACAAATTTACTTACTTGAGACTTGAAATTCTGCATTCTTGCTGAACTTATGCTGTGAGCAGCATTCAGCTAAAGGGTGGCTGTCACACCAGAAAGCTGTGCTGCTATCTGATGAGATCTGAACAGGCTAGAGAGCTGGGGGAAGGTGTAACTCATAAAGTTTAGTAAGGACAAGTGTAGAGACCTGCATCTGGGCAGGAATAACACCAGGCACCAGTACAGGTTAGGTGTCGTCATGCTGGAAAGCAGCTCCATGGACAAAGCCCTTGGAGTCCTAGTGGACAGTAAGTCATCCATGGGACATCAATGTGCCCTTGTGGCCAAGAGGGCCAATGGTATCCTGGAGTGCATTAAGAAAACTGTGTCCAGCAGGTCTAGGGAGGTTCTTCTCTCCCTCTACTCTGCCCTGCTGAGACCACACCTGGAATACTGTATCAAGTTTTGGGGTCCCCAGTTTAAGAGAGACAAGGATCTACTGGAGACAGTCCAGTGGAAAGCTATAAGGACGATTAAGGGACTTGAGCATCTCCCCTATGAAGAAAGACTGAGAGAACTGTGGCTGTTGAGTCTTGATAGGATAAGGCTAAGAGGAAATCTTATTATCATCTATATATATCTGAGGGGTGGGTGTCAAATGGAAGGAGCCAGTCTCTTTTCTGTAGTGCCCAGTAATTGGACAAGGAATAACAGGTATAAACTTGAGCATAGACGGCTCCCCCTCAANGGCTCCACCTCAACATGAGGAAGAACTTCTTTTGTGGGAGGGTGACAGAGCCTGGAACAGGCTGCCCAGGGAGGTTGTGGAGTCGCCTTCTTTGGAGATTTTCAAAACCCACCTGGATGCCTTCCTGTGTGGCCTGCCCTATGTGATCCTGCTTTGGACTCAGTGATTTCTGGGGTTCCCTTCCAATCCCTAACATTCTATGATTCTATGATTCTATGAAATTAGCTGACTTCTAAAAAAAGGCTGAGACCACTTATCCTATATACTCCTATATATATGCTGTACCACCTACACTCCCCTTTTCTGCTGGAGGAGTGATGGGTCACTGCATGGAGAGGGTCTTGTAGCAGGATCATGATAAGGCTATGAAGTTTTTCATGTGTCACTAAGAAGTGGTACTGAATCCATCTGTGATTATATCTGTTGCAAATGAGGGATTGTACAAAGCACTAAGTGAAATATAAGTCATGACTTTTTTCCCCACCCATCATGAAATAAAATTAAGGAAATGCCAAAAGACACTGGCTGAAGTACCATGGGAAGCACCTGGCCGCTGACTGTCTTCGCTAAGGAATGAGGTGAGGCCCTGGGGCCATATGGACCTGTATGAGAACTGGTCCCCAGCTCCTGCTCAGCTGAGATCTCTACAGGCTTGAAGTTGAGCACTGTGGAAAATACAGATGCTTCTGTGGTGGTTCAAGAAGCAGAACGTTTTATTCCTCTTTCAAAGTGGGCTACAGAATTCATTTTACCTGGCAGTTGTGCATAAGCAGGGAATTTAGCTTGAGAGAACAAACCCCTGGATGTGATTTTACCCTCCCTCCCAAAGCAGCATGCTTGAGGACCAGTGCCAGCCCTCTCTTCCCCAAAGCTCAGGCCCCAACTTGTTTGCAGAGGCTGAGGCTGGAAGCACAGCTGATCATCTCTGAGACTTCCAGGGTTTGTTCAGCTGACCAACAGGATTTATTCAAAACTCATTTTGCATTGCAAGTGTGCATTAAAATTAATGAGGTGTGTAAGGCTGGGGCTGGTGGAAGAAATATGTGTGTAATTAGTGGCCACCATGGTTTGTTATGACCCCTGAACTGGCATATTTATATGCTTCATGTTCTAAGATTTTGGATTTTCTGTTTGTCAAATCCAGCGTGTGACATATATACCATGACAGATTTGTCTTCATTTTTCTTCCACTGAAGACCTTTCAATGAAAATGATGTCAGAGCATAGCCATGACTACTGGGTAGTGACCCAAGAGAGGTCCCATCCAGCCTAAATTGTTCTTTTCTAGGAATACACTTGCTAAGCTAAGTTATTTCTTGAGAATTCATCGTGCTACAAATCACAGTTGGGAAATGTGTGATGTCTCCAACTGAGACAGTGTTTTTAAACCTTCTTTCTCAGTTGTCTAAAAGCAGTAAAATTGAAGGCAGGATTAAGACCTCTTTGGCAATGTAACATATGCACAAATATATTGAATAACAGACAAGCTTGTTTATCTTAGACCTCTTTTGCAGGACACTTGGAGGAACTTCATAGATCCTGCAAGATCTTCAGACTCTTGAAGTTAGGAAAATCACTGGTGTTAAGAGAACAGATTCCAAACTCTTCACCACTTTTCATATGGTGCTCTATGGGACCAAGAAGTCATAATAGGTCATAGCATGTAAAATATTAGGTCATTGATTATATAAATTGTATTTCTTCCACTATAACAAATATACAAGTGGAAGTTATTGGAGTAAATCATATGTTGGATATTTCCACATGACAGATAATACTTCATCAGATAATATTCAGTATTCTTCTCAGGGTACAGATTTACTAGACGAGGCCCTTTTGATCCCCAGAATGATGATGAATGGCCTCACCATTAGCTCTGCGGATCACCACTGTTCAAACATGCCTGTTGCAAGTCACCTGGGTCATTGTCACAACTTAAATCACAGGGCCATGAAGTGGGTTACAACAAACATCTCTGGTCCTCTACAGAGAATGAGCTTATTGGCAGCATGAGTGAAGCATCAGTGGAAAAGAAAAAAAAACCCAAACAGCATCTTGTAGTTTTAATCCTACATGCATAGGACAAGCTGCTGAAGGATGAATAGATTGACCACTGGACTTTTGTAGTCAGGAACATGGCACATGCATGGGAGCTGCAGATGGATGGGGAAGAGGGGGAGCCAGGGAAGTCTCTTTTATTCAGTATCTTTTGCTCTGAATCACAGGCCAGAAAACTGGTATCTCTGGCGTAACAGAGGTGGTGACAGAAAAGCCACATTTCTCATGAGAGAAGTTGTACAAAGAGAAGTTCTACTGCTTCAGGCAAGAACGAGCTATCCTGGAAAAAAAAATGGGAAAAGTACCGTATATTTCTAATGTTTATGTGGCACTTTGAAGATAGAAATTGTTATGAGTGTTAAATATTATGTTCCCTAATGTGTAAAAAAATGAGCAACACTATTATATTCTGTCATACAGAAGCCCTTGGGATGCAAATTTAAAGAGGCATAATAAATAACCGTAAAATAAATAAATAAAAGAACAAAAACCCTCTTCCCATTTCAGTGCAAGTGTGCTGATTAGCAGCAGACTTGCAGAGACATTTTCCTTCCTGCTTGGGCTGCAGAGTCCAGACACAGTGCAAGGAGAATATGGATGCTTGCTGAAGGGGTAGCGAGAAAATGGGTCTGGCTGGCCACCATCTCACAGGGCGGCTGCCGATGGGCAGTGCCTGACAGCAGAAACTCTCAGTCTGCGCGGAACTGATGGTCACAAATCTGACTCTTCCTCTCATCCTTTTTGAACTGGTGAACATAAGCAGCTGTGATGCTCAGGCTGTACATCTCTGAGCCATTAATGCAAAGCTCTTGGTGACTTTTTGAGAGCCCATCAACAGTTTTTCCTGCAATAGCTCTTCATCAAAACTGCTGCTTGGGTAAAGTGGCATCTAGCTGCCACTCTCCTAACTCCTTCTGCACACAGCACTCTGCAGTCAAGTACATGACCCTCCTTCCTCCTACACTTTGCCAACTTTTTTGTTTCCCCGTGAGTTTTTACGTAATTTGTGTGTACTGTTGTCAGATGAAATTGTCCAGTTCTGTCCAGATGAAGATGTCAAATTCTGGGATCCTCAATTCAAGAAGGAGAGGGAACTGCTCAAGAGTCCAGCACAGAGCCACAAAGATGATTAAGTGAGTAGAACATAACCCTTATGAGAAAAGGCTGAGAGAGCTGGGTCTCTAGCTTGGAGAAGAAGAGACTGAGGGGTGACCTCGTTAATGTTTATAAATATATAAAAGGTGAGTGTCAGGAGGATGGAGCCAGGCTCTTCTCAGTGTCATCCAAGGACAAGCTGAAACATAGGGGGTTCCATGTAAATGTAAGAAGAAACCTTTTCATGGTGAGGGTGACAGAGAACTAGAACAGCCTTCTGGAGTCTCCTTCTCTGGAGACATTCAAAACCCATCTGGATGCATCCCTGTGTGACCTGATCTAGGTGATACTGCTCTGGCAGGGGGATTGGACTAGATGATCTTTTGAGATCCCTTCCAACCCCTTATGTTCCGTGTTTCTGGGAAATAACTGACCTGTAATCAGTAAGGAGGGGAAGCAGATTGCTTGCTGCAGTGGGGTGAGATGACAGCCTTCGTGGACAGCGGATGGCAGTGGATGACATTTGCCCCTACTTTAGCAAGGTTTTTGCCACAATATCCCATTTTATTCTTGTAGTCAAATTGCTGATATATGGTTTGGTTCTTAGGAGGTCAGTTCAGGTGCTGGCACAGTTTACTGTCTTTACCAGTGAGCTTGGCAAGGGTCAGAGCACACCTGTGACAAGTTCCCAATGGCACTCTGGCAGCTGTCAGTCCTTATAGTCTCTGCTGCAGTGACAAGTCCCATCTCAGCCACCTCTAATGCACCATACCACTGGTGACCCCTTGCTGAAGCCCCCAAATGGTCTCAGCCATAGATGTCCTTGCACGTCCTGCCAGTCTCTGCTTCTGGCTCTACAGAGGGGCAGGGTGCTGGAGGCAATATGCAGTGGGAAAAACCCACTCAGCAAGAGAGAAAAAAAAGCCATGGGATTGTTTCCCTAAACCCAGATCTAGTAAGTGGTGCTGAGTGAGTGCATCTTGCATGCGGCTGTTTCTAAGAGAGTGATTTTTTTCTTTTTGCATTTAATTAGCCAGTCTTTAATTAGCAGCATCTACTGTTGATACTCCTCTGTGAGCATCTAGAACACTTTCAATCAGGAGCCTTATTAATATGCAGAAAAGCTATTTGTTTTGATTTCAATCTGGAAGGGTTCCCCCCACCCCCGAGTTTCCATTTTGGTGTCTTCTGCTCTAAATGAAGGTGAAATTACTGTGTTGTGTCCATACAAGAGAACTCAGGTTATCTAGGGAACAAGGAAAGGCTTGAAGAGTTTCAGAAACTCCCATCTGAACTGGTATTTGCTCTTCTCTATTTTACTACGCTGAGACAACATCCTGCTGTGGGATAGCAGGAGGCTCACACAGGCTGTTGTGCTCACTCACAGGGCAATTTAAATGAACACAAAGTAGTATTTTGCTTCCCAAAGGCACTGAAACTCTTCTCCACTATCTCCTCCCTGCCCAACCTACAGTTTTGGAAAGGAGGAAGGTATAAGATTTTTTACTCCTTAATTCCTGAATCACTTCTCCAGTATATTTGTATTATTATATTCATACTGCAAATGACTGATGCTGGTCTGTGCATAGAAACATGGCCCCAATGAGCCTCGCATATGGCAGAGGGTTTAATTAGGTCTTGCTACAAAGGTCAGACCCAAGGTCTTTTTCCTTCCTACAAGGTTTTTGGGCTGATGTGGCAGTAAATTTAATTTGTTCACTTCTCTAATCTGTAAGTTTTTGGAGAGTTGCAGATGTTGAGATCAAAACTGGGCTGAAACGGTGATGTGGGTGGCTGAGACCCAGTTAGGGGCTGTAGAGTGTCAGGTCTCCTCCCCACATTGACAAGATGGTAAGATTTTGTCAGCATCTTTGTAAGCTCTGTCTGTCTATAGACAGTGAGTTCCTCAAATCTGTTTCTGTGAGATACCCAGATGGCGATAGTTTGGGCTTTTTATTCTTACTTTTTATTATCATGAGTTTATAGAAAACCCTACTGTGTGTCATAACCCCACTATGTTATGTGTGATGCACATATGGAGAAAGGTGAGGAAATGCCCAGAGAAAATCTGAAAGGGGCCTTTTAAGCCCCCTTGGCCCAGCAGGAGTGGCGAGAGGAGAGACCTGTGTCTGCCCGCTTTACACTTTTGCAGGAGACACTCAGGGCCCCAGACCTTTGCCACTGTGCTGCAGGGGGAGGCTGGTGTAGGTAGAAGTTTTAATCCTCTCCATATAATAGTAATTTTTTCAAGAAATATGTAATTTTTTTAATGGTTTAGATTGTTTTTTCCTCTGAGACAATCCCAGAGTTGGTCACTGTTAATCTGGGTTATGTTCAATAACAGAGCGTCTGACTTTTTCAATTAGACAATTTCCAATTATGGATTTTTCCTTCTATGACCATGTGGGGTAAAGACAATTTTTTTCCTGACCCAATCTAACCACAAGACTTGGTGGATTCCAGTCACGTGCTTAAATTAGAAGAGACCCAATTCTTCAGATGTAGGTGAAAGTGATTGACGTCAGGTTTGAACCAAGCAGATTGTGAACAGCAGTGATTTACATAGCATAAATCATCTGGTCTGGTACTATTTGCCTTAGGCAGATTGCGTAATTACACGTGTTGAGTAACAGGAGCACCATGCCTTATCTGAGGTTCATACCACCTCCTCAACTGGGCACACTTCCCAGGCAGAGATGTGGGGATATAAACTCCGGAAGGAAAAGAAGGTTTTCTCATATTAGAGTAAGAAGAGGACTTTAGTGGGAGGTATAGTCCTCATACTCCCCAAGCAATGGGTGATGCCTTCAGTTAGGGACCTGCCTGCAAGGCCGTCAACTGGGCTGAAAGTCACTGAGGTAAGGTTTTGAGCAACCTGAAGTGAGAACTTGTAGGGGACTGATGGACTGTTGGACAGAGGCTGTGGGATTAGCAAAAGGAGAACATGACATGGTGCCACAGCCCTGGGTGTGGTCCCCGAGTGTGTCTGTGCTAAGGGACCGCTCTGTCTTCAAAAGGCCTGTGGAGAAAGGGACTTGTATTCCCCAAATATTGCCCTCAAAAGGAAGAGTCTTGGGACTGACGGAGATAACAGCAATGCCTCTGAACGACATTCACTTCTGTGGGCTGGGAGGACAGACTTCTGATGTGTGTTTTCAATGTGCCTTTCACTGACTGCAATTCTACCTGTCTTCTGGGAATTGGTGCACTGTGTCCCTGGAAATTAAACCAAAAACTGCCTTCAGTGGTATTTCCTGAAATGCGTTTTCATTTCATTGAATCTGTCTTAACAGCTGCCCTGAAGCATCTGAGATTTCATTTTCATCTAGTAGTGATCAAAAGCAACATCAGCAAGGAATATACACAAAGCCCCGCTGCAAGGATATTAATTCACATGACAAGGCAGTGCAGTTTGCTTTATTAAAAATGAAAGCTCATGTGAGGGATATCTTGGTCACAGAGTGTTTCAGTCACTAAGAAACATCTGTGGTTTGCAGTCTGGTATTTTTCTGTGTCTTAGCTTTGAGGGAATAAATCTTCAGCTCCTGTGAATGAAGCTGCAGTCCCAGCAAAGGTGCCTGAATTGTGCATGGGACACAGGCAGCCAAAGGCAGGGTCTGAGTGGGGAGATCAGTTGCACAGTGCTGGAGGCATCAGTGTTAATGGTATTTGGCTATTGGAAAGCTGCTTGGTTATCCTGACATGGACAGGGAGGCTTTTTGGTGAACATCTCCCTCTCCCCCAGCACAAATATAACTACTTTGTTTACCAAGGGAAAAAAAACAAACCCAACTAGCTATGTTGTCTTTCACAAGGGTTAAAACAAGACAACTCCACTCAAAGCTGCCCACGACTTGACCACCTGTTGCAGTCCAGAGCATGGAAAGCTTATCTTGGCTGCCCTGCCCCTGGTGTTATTTTTGTGTCTGTGCTGGGCCATGGACCAACCCTCACTGCCCGCAGCTGCCTGCATGCTCACCATCGCATGGCTGCTGGTGGTGGTGATTTCCAAGTTACTTTTCCTTGACAGCAATGCTTCTCTCCCATGACAGGATGAGTGATCCTGTTCCCTTGGCACAAGTTGCTGGGAGCAGTCACCAGCTCTGCTTCTCATACCTTGTCATTAATCAGCAAAGACATTGCCATTTTGTATTCAAGGCTTGAAGACCGTAGGCTTGTAATTCAAGGAATAAAAATAGAAGGGCTTTTTCAGCCATACAGCGGTCAGAATATGATTCAATACTTTTGTGCTTAGACTAGCTGAAAGTGGGAAGAGATCAAACACCATTCCTGGTGGAAAAGAAATGCTTCTTCTTACCAGAGGGTTATCACCCACTGCTGCTGATGTGGGAGATGTTGCCGCTGTGGAGGTCTCTAAGGTGGAACAACCACAAAGTGTATTTGGAAGAATAAAATAATAAACTAGATATATTGTAATCTAGCAAAGGGAGAGGTTATGGAGAGCTGGAGTGCTTCCCCTGGAAGCACCCTGCTGATGGGTAGCAGTTCCTGGGGCATGTGGGGCTTTTTATTCTCCAAGAGTATCTCCAGTTATTCTTCAGTGTATCTCCAGAGTTGGGGTAAGTGCCAGCCCACATGGCTGTTACTGTTTTCTACATCATAAAACACCCTGTATATTGTCAGCCACTTTTGCCCCTTGGCAAGGAATAGGTCTGTTGGGCGTATGTGGAGAGCAGTGCGTTTTCCAGAAGGCTGTCCTGCTCTTATTATTTGAGAATAGCGGGCACCTACTCCCGTTTCAGCCACCAAGGAAGGCTTTGGGCAGGTGAGCAGCTGGGTGGGTGCCCATCACTATTCCTCTCCTGTGGACATATGCCTTAGAGGGCGAGGTAAAACCAGCACAGAGTGCTGCCTCTTCAGACTTTCACCAGATCTGGTGTCTCTGTGGCAATGAAATTCAGCCAGAATGTTGGAAACTAAATGCAGTTTGCAATATTAGCAGCCACTTCACTCCATGGCTGCTATTCACATGGAGGATACATGTGCTAACACAGCTACACATCCCAAATGGCAGTGAGACCAGGGTGGAAAATGTTCAGGCCAGGAGACCCCTATGCAAAAGAAAGAACCAAAATATAGGTTTGGTCATCTTAATAACTACTTCACTAAAGGCATACGGGGCAAAATATATCTGCAAGTTGAGTTCTTGACATATGCCAGAGTTCTCCTCTAGAGCTGGGTTTTCTTCCCAAACCATCAACATATTTTAACTAAATCATGAAAATGCCACACACTCAAAATATTAATACAGACCTCAGGTCTCTTCCCAGTTCTGTTTTTTTTGTTGTGTCCCAGCTCAGGAACAAACCACCTTGTCCTGAGACTCTGCTCGAGACTCTGCAGCCAGAGCAGCAAGGTGAGGACAAAGCTGCAGTGGCATGGGGGTGGACTTCTGGTCCTAGCCTCTCTCCCAGCACCCAGCATAGTGCCTGTGCCCACCTGGGAGAAGAGGATTTTTCCTGGCATGAAATGGGCATCAGAGGGCAGCTGGCTGGGCTGTTCTGCATGTCTTCTTCAAAATGGTCTCTGTGGCAGGGAGAGCTGTGTATATTAAGCTTGCACCCATGGGAAGCTCTATCCTGATAATGCATGGTTGGAAGACTAGGTCTAATCAAATGCAAAATAAAAACTAATTTCTTGAGGCTGTCCTGGTTGGAGTTAGAAGAGAACAATTCTTTTCAGTGCTTTTACTTTTACAAAAAAGCTCAGCCTTTTTGAAGTTACTGAACTTTCTGAAATTAATGGCAGATTAATTAATCTCTTTCTGAGATTAATGACAGTCTCTCCTCCTGGCAGTGATAACACTCAGTGTTTGCACTTACTACCAACGATTTTGTGCAGATGAAGGCTGCTGCTGGATCTTGCAGAAAGTAAAAGGCAGCACCTGCAGGGAGAAGTGGACAGGACAGGTGACCCCAAACTGACCAATGAGGCATTCCAGCCCATATGTTCAGTACAAAGCTGAGGGATCACAAGGGTCAAGCTCTCTTCTTTAATGGCTGGTGTCCGAGGAAGACTCCGTCTGTTCTGCCTTTGATCCCAATCCATGTGTTCCTGATTCCAGCTCCTGAATGCAGTTCCCATCTGCTGCTGAATCAAGTCTTCCCTAGTGCCTGCTCCACAGCATTGTGGTGATAATGGGATTGCCGGGGGAGGGGGGTGGTGAGGTGGGGTGTGTAGTTTGATACTGAGTTTGTACATACTTGTGTGTATTTAATTTTATTATTATTTTTATTAAAGCTGATTTAGTTTTCTAATCCATAAATTAATAGAGGTCAATAGAAAGCTGTCTGTCATTTGTCTGGTGGCTGGCCCAGCCCTGGACCTTGACAGAAGCACATGTTAGTCCTGTTAAAGAACAGAGGTGACTGTTTGTCAAAGAAGCAACAAAATTTTTAGAAATTCCCATATACGTAAGGACAAGGGGTATGACACAACAGTCTTTGCTGCTCTGGATTTTAAGCAGGGAGAATCTCCTTAGATGATGGCTTATAAAACTTTTTTGAGTAGTTTATGTGACCTTCAGAGACTGCTTAACTGTCTTTTGTTGCTTACATCAACCTTTGAGTGAAATAGTTATTTAGCCTTACTTGGTGATTTTGATGCTCTCTGTGGTGCCACTTAATTGCACAATAGGGATGTGAGTGACTATACATGGGGAGAGTGATGATTTTTCTAAAAATACCTAAACATATATACTTGCATTTGTGAACTCTAAGTCACTACAGGGTGACCTGTGCCATCAGGCAAACTAGAGCAATCGCCGTACAGCAATGCATACAGGGCTATAGAAATCAAGTGCTGAAGTAACATGATGTCCAAGACCTACATTTCACAGCTGCTTCATTCAGAGCAAGATAATGTCCACTTGGTGACATCAGCTGAATGGCACTTGATCTCTGGCTCATGGTTTTGTCTTTGCCTTGCTTGCTGCTGCTGGTGGCGTGGGCAGCTGTGATGAGGTAGACCAGCCTCATCACAGCTGCAGGGCTATTAGCTGTGTTCATTTTACTTTTTATTACATCCCCCCCCCTCCCCACCTTCCCTGCTTTCTTTGCCACCATCTTTTTGCCATGTGCTGGATAAAGTACAAGTCCCACAGAAGTCATTTTGAAGTACCGAGCACAGAATAAACAGATGGAAGTTTCATAGGTTATTTAATCTGATCAGCCTTCCTCTCATAGAATCACAGAATGGTAGAAGTTGGAAGGCACCTTGAGATCATTGAGTCCAGAGCAGAAACACCTGCTGAGCTGCTGAATGGCAGCACAGCTTTCTGGTGTGTCAGCCCATCCTCCCAGCTTCATATCATCAGCAAACTTGCTGAGGGTACACTCTGCCCCTTCATCCAGGTCACTGGTGAAGATACTGAATAAGACTGGACCCCTCTACTGATCCCTGAGGAACCCCACTAGTTACAGGTTGCCATCTGGACACTGTGCCACTGATCACGACCCTCTGAGCTCTATTGTTCAAGCAGTTCTCAACCCATCTCACCATCCCCTCTTCTAGCCCACACTTCCTGAGCTTACCCATGAGGATGTTATGGGAGATGGTGTCAAAAGCCTTGCTAAAGTCAAGGTAGGCAACATCCACTGCTCTCCCTGCATCTTCCCATTCAGTCACACCATCATAGAAGGCTATCAGATTAATCAGACATGACTTCTCTTTAGTAAATACCTGCTAATAACCTTCTCTTCTTCCATGGGCTTAGAGATGGTCTGTAGAAGGAGCTGCCCCCTGATCTTTCCAGGGATGGAGGTGAGGCTGACTGGTCTGTCATTACCAGTGTCTTCCTTCTTGCCCTTTTTGAAGACTGGAGTGACACTGGCTTTCCTCCAGTCCTCAGGCACCTCTCCCATTCACCATGATCTTTCAAAAATGGAGAGAAGTAGAGCAACAACATCAGCAGCTCCCTCAGTGCTCGTGAGTGCAGCCCATCAGGGCCCATGGATTTGAATGTGTTCAGTTTACTCAAATGATTTCTAACCCAATCCTTATCGACCACTGGAGAATCTTCCCCACTCCAGGCTTTCTCTCTTACTTCCAGGGTCTTTGATTCCTGAGGGCTGGTCTTAGCAGTGAAGACTGAAGGAATTCAGTAACTCCACCTTCTCTGCAAAGAAAAAAACCCAAAATCCTACTTTGTTTTTGTTTGTTTGCTTGTTTTTAAAACGGCAACTCTGAACAAACCTCTTTTCTTCCTCCTTAGTGTCACCACTTGCTCCTTCTGCTAAGATGCCTGATAGACTGTTCCTATATCTTCTCCCTCCTATCGAGATGCCATTACAGCACTAAAATAAAACCTGACTCAGGTTCGTAGGTACCAAAATTCAGTCCCACCTACTCTTTGCTTTGCAACATTGCCTGAAAAACACTGTTAATCATATATTAGTTGTTTGTTAAAGAGGAAGCTGAATCAAAGAGTAAAAAGAAAATACAGTAATGGCACTTTCCATGAGGGACCCCATGATAATGAAGCAGGGTGTGTGCGAACACAGAAGTGAGAGATGCTGAGCCCTACTGTGCCTGTCAGCATGGCTTTTGCATGCAAGAGAAAGAGAATAAAATTTACAAGGCTGCTACTCTCTGCAGTACTATGTGAGCTGCTGCTGAACCTGGGAAGGAAACAAAGTAATTCAAAATAACTGAAATACCACCATAGTACTAAGTGTGTTGAGAAAATAAACCTGTTGGATTTAGAATTTAAAGGGTTCAAGGGAGAAAGGAAATATTATTTGCTTAAATACAAAAAGCATTTTTAGCATTACAATGCTTTAAAAAATAATATTAAAAAAAGAATTACAGGAGATTACAGCCCAACATTTCAGCTTTGATAGGCTTTGATCTTCTCCCCACCCTTTGAGCGCAATGTTTTATTAAGATCATAAAATTAGGCGTTTCAACAATTTTAACTGGATACTTTTGAGAGACAAACTACCAGCTTTGATAATAGTACAGAAACAGGAGAAAGGATCTGGAAAGCACCAGAAAGCACAACAGGTTTACCCACAGACTGCATAAGCCCCATGTTTTGAGGGCTACCCAGAAGCCTGTTGAGCCGCTGTTTTTTCAGCTCAGCAGCCAGAACCAAGGTTGACAAGAACACAAACTGTAGGTGCATATTTAAGAATAACACACAGAGATGTAAAACCCATATTGAACTATTTATTTTGCACATTCACCTTTCACTGCAACACATGCTAACATCAAGTACTTCTAACTGCTGAAGGGAGCAAACAGAAATTGTTTCCATTACCCGAAGCTGATGGTCTCAGGCTATTCAGCCTGAGATTCACCTCAAGAGATGACATAATCAGGCTCCTTAGTGACAAGCAGGAGTGCTTGACTTTCAGTAGTAGTAGTGCTACAGTATGCCATGTGTTAATTTGCTAGGAAATCACTTTAGAAGAGCATGAAGTGTGATGGATTCAAGTTAGAAACAGAGAATACAATAAATGCTCCAGAGGCACCTCTGAAATGTGATGTTTACAAGAAATTCTTTAACAAAGGGAACTGAAAATGACCTGTCTCCATATATCATACCTGGAGAAGTATAGACTTAAGTCTATCAGGTTGCCTAGCAGCAGATAGCAAGCATTAACCTATTTAAAATGTTATGTGTATTTAACAACAGAAACTGAGTAGGTCAAACAGGTTTCTGACTCACAATAGAAGATAAAATGGTGTTTAGACCCATATATGAATAGCTGCTCATGTAAACTGGTGTGTGTATAGGGGTTACTTGGGCTATTTCTTTGTTGCTTCCTGTTCCTAAAGAACTGCCTATTCTACCCCGTGAAACAAACCCTGGACTGAAAGGTATCAAGTTTACAAGGTTATAATAAACAATGAGACTACCACACAGAGCACATGGTTTGTGTTAGCAGAGAACAGGTTTAGTAAACCAGATTTCTTGCATGTTATGTTGATGAATTCATACTCCTCCTTGCCATACTGCCTGGACTAGAAACACAGTCTTGCTTTTCCTCTAATCAATGGAAAGAAAAAAACCAACCAAAACCAAACCATACATCTCTTCGTTGTTCATTATTTTGTCTGCAGACTTTTTGCTATAGAAGGAATTTAGGGTTACTTCTGTAGGAAGTCCACCTGAACAGAGAGATTAGGATGAGTCTAATGTAACCACCTTTGTCTCCTTTCATTTGCGTTTCGAGGCTGCACCACACTATTTCTGATCTTGTGTGTACCCTGACTCTGCCCCATTTCTATCTCCCTGCCAGCAATCACACAATCAGGAAGGGATTGAAGTAATTTTTACTGCCAGTTTCATTCAGATGGTTTGGATAATGAAGAAAAATTCTTTAAAAAAACAAACACCCTCATCAGTTCTGTGTTAACCTTGATTGTTTGCCCTCTGCATTTTTCCACTCTTTGCTTTAGACATATCCAGTGTTATGCCATACAAGAGAACCGCCAGACAACACCTAAGAGAATACAGCCAGTCTGCCTTTGGGAGTGGGACAAAGGGAAAACACACCTGAGAAAACCCCATTCCAAGTCCCAGAACAGATGTCTGCTTTCAGAGATTAAAACTGAATAGCACTTCAGTTTGACTTAAGGAATTGTGTATACAGCTTTGTGCTGACCTCTGAACACAATGCCATTTTGGATGGAAAGAACTGCTGTATAACCTCCTCCCCTCACACTACCAGGACATTGGTGTTGCAGCACAAGGGAGGAGGTAGGGAAGAGCCTACATTTCAAGCCTGAAATGCACAGTCTGTGTTACAGGGCCACTCTGGACAGAGTTGGTTTGAGTGTGCTTTGCTATCTCTCTACACCTAATAACTTCTGAGGGGTTGCTTAACCAATGCAAAATAAACATTTGCTCTATTTTAAGGACAGCAGCTGTTGGTACTACTTCTGGACAAGCCCACTATTTATTTTTGGTGTTTTTTCATTCATTACAACACACATAGACTTGTTTTAGTGTAACTTCCAAGGAGTTTGGTTTATTTCCTGGCACGTATGGCGTCTTTTACGGGTTTTTACATAGGGAAGGGATAAGGACTAGAGTCACAGGCAAGGACCACAGACACAGCTGTCAGGGGGAGCTAGATATGAAGCCCACAGAGGCTTTGGGTTTTTTTACTATTTGCCACAGCTTAATACAAGTTCTGTGTTCCTTGACATTCACACTGCCTGCAAACAGGCAGTGCCAGTGTTGCTGACAGCACGGCCCTGTGCCTGCTGCAGCACTACTCTGTACTGCACACCAAGGCGGGGTCTTGGGGCCAGACCCACAAAGATGTTTAGGGGCCTAACTTCTATTTCAGACTTCAGTGGGTGGCTGGTGCCTAAACAGGAGTTGAGCACCTGATTACCTTTGCAGGTCTGGGCTTGGGTAGAGGCAGCCAGGAGGTGCTTCACATCCCCCTGCCTGCCCACAGGAACCTCCGCTCCTCTTCAGTCGGTGGTCGAACTGTGGTGCAGTGCGACCCTGGTGTTGTGAAGTAGCCGTTCTCTGAATGGTGACGGCCTGATTCACAACACCAGCTGCTGCGCAGCACCTGAGGGGACCCCATGGCTGGGCTCCCTGCTGCATGGCTCCTCCACACTCTGCTCTCCTCTGGGGTCCATCTTCCACACTGCTGCATGCTGGAAAGCAAAGTGACAGGGTTAGGTCCAACAATCCCAAGGGTTATAGACACCTGCTTGTTGAAAATATGGAAGTGTGAAGGGTGTATGTCACCAGATTAAAAAAAAAAAAAAAGAAAAGAAATAAAAATGGCAAACTGGCTTTGTACTCTAGATTTACTGCTTCACAGGGGTGAGCACTGCAGCACAATGTCAGTACAGATGCATTCCTACAGTTCATTTTCTGCATTCATTTCAGGAGGCATGGAGGCTTGCAGGTAGAGGAATCAACCTAGAAACTTCGTCAGGTACTCAGAGATGGGAGGAACAGGCTACTTTTTCACAGATCCCAGGATGTTGTCAGAAGGAAAGTGGTCACCCAGGGACCAACCATGTGGTTTCCCAAGTGTGACTCCATCATTAACCCTCATGCCAGCATCTTGTCTGCTCCTTCAAGGTGGGTAAGACATCAGCACATGCATGGTCCATTCCCAGAAGCTGGCCAGTGTGATGGCATTCAAGAAGATGCTTCCACCCTACAGAATTCCTGCTGTGACCCATGAATGTCCCAGTCTGCAGGTCTGTCATTCTCCAAAATGCCTAACCCTCAGCATGTCACAGAAGCTAAGGGACACAATCTGCTGCTGACCAGGAAAGCTGATGTTTTTTTCTTTTAAAACTATGCAGGGAGCTATGGATTCTGGGACTTCATATCGCTCAAGGGAAAAAGAAATCTCCCTCGCCTGCACAGGCTGATGCTGGTGAGCACGCTGGCCATTGTAGCCTGCACACAGTGCGTCTCCCTGGCAGCATGACAGTTCAGTGTTGTAATGCTGCAGGGCTACAGCAACAACCTCAGGGAGAGCACAGGTCCAGGTAGCCCTGCAGGTTTTCCAGCAGACTAAAAAACATGTGGCAATGAACACAGGCTCCTCTGTGATTCTCCTCGAAATGCTGCACAGGTGGGGAGGTACGATGACTTGCTTGAAATAGGCTATTCTTAAGGATTTACCAACAACTCCTTATTGGGCTAATTAATTTAGGCACATGCAAAAATTAAGCAAAAAGTAAACTTAATTCTGTGTATTACAGACTTTCCTCAGCAACCAAAATTCGGAGAACTACAGACCTGTCAGTCTGACCTCAGTGCCAGGGAGGGTCCTGGAACAAATCATCTTGAGTGCCATAACACACCATTTGTGAACAGAACCCATGCGATCAGGACCAGTCAGCACAGGTGCATGAAGGGCAGGTCCTGCTTAATGAATCTCATCTCCTTCTATAACAAGTTGTCCAGCTTGGTGGATGAGGAAAAGGCTGTGGATGGTGTTTACCTGGACTTTAGTAAAGCCTTTGATACTGTTTCCCATGGTATCCTCACGAAAAGACTGTCTATACAAGGCCTGGATGGGCTTGCTCTCTGCTGGGTCAAACACTGACTGGATGGCCAGACCCAGAAAGTGGCAGGGAATGGAGTTAAATCCAGATGGCACCCAGTCACAAGTGGTGTTCCCCAGGACTCAGTGCTGGGGCCTGTTCTGTTTAGTATCTTCCTCAATGATTGAGAGCACCCTCAGCAAGCTTGCAGATAACACCAAGTTAGGTGGGAGTGTTGATCTGCTTGAGGGTAGGAAGTCACTGCAGAGGGACCTGGGCAGGCTGCATCAATGGGCTGAGGCCAATCATATGGTCTTCAACAAGACCAAGAGCAAAGGTCCTGCACCTGGGCCACAACCCCAGGCAACGCTACAGGCTTGGGGAACAGTGTCTGGAAAGCTGCCTGGCAGAAAAGGACCTGGGGGTGCTGGTCAACACCTGGCTGAACCTGAGCCAGCAGTGTGCCCAGGTGGCCAAGAAGGCCAACAGCATCCTGGCCTGTATCAGGAATAGTGTGGCCAGCAGGACTAGAGAAGTGATTGTCTTGTCCTCTAGGACAAGAGGAAATGGCATCAAGCTGCGTCAGGAAGGTTTAGTTTGGACATTAGGAAAACATTGTTTACCAAAAGGGTTATCCAAGACTGGAACAGGCTGCCCAGGGAAGTGGTTTAATCACCATCCCCATATGTATTTAAGAGCTGTCTAGATACAGTGTAGTGGTGGCCCCTGTAGAGTTAGATAATGGCTGGACTTGATGATCTTAAAGATCTTTTCAACCATAGTGATTCTGGGATTCTGTGAAAATCCTAAAGAAAGCAGAGCTTCTGTGAATCATCTCAGGACTATCCCTGTGAGGAGGACCCACTGCAGGAGTGCCTAAGCAAATCGGACAGAAAGTAAGCAATGTGAAGCCTAACAAATTCAAAGAGAAAACTGGTGATTTTCAGCAGTTCTGAAATGGTCTAGATGTGGAGGCAAAATTTCTGGCCCTGCTGACAAAGGAGTGTCCATCCTGTGCATACCCACCACTCAATTTACTCAAAGGAAACTGCATGCATTTTCTTTGCATGAAGAAATCTGCATCTCCCTCTCATGCATCACATTTAGTCAATGGGCTGAAGAGCAATTAACACACACACTAACAGAAGCTATCCCAGAGTGATATGTGATGCAATCTGGTTGATGTAGGAAATGAGCTAAATTTCTTGACATGTGTGCAGATGCACACACTTGTAAAGCCTCCACGTTGTATGAGCAGAACTTTGATTTACAGTTTCTGGAATTTTAATATGCCGAAAAAACCCCAATGTATATTTTATGTGTATCTATTATTCAGCCTTCAACCCTGAAAGGAAGAGCCTGAAAACTGAATTTGTGTTGTGGGTGGTGCTGATCAATGGTGATATGATAATGCTGGAGGAAGGGAAATCATCTCCTCTGAGCAGATCTCTCACTGAGTGTGATGGCACTGAGCACACTTGATACAAGTACATAGTGAAAACTTTTCTCTGTTCCCTCAGAACACTCAAATGTGCCACTAGTACTGTGGATGAGAAAAGAGAAATAAAATATAAATATAGGAGCCTTTTTCAAGGTTAAATCCTTCAGAAACCTTTCATGCAATCTGCACTGAAGTTTATCAGACTACTTTAAAAAAGCAGGCTACTATATATATGCATTGCTTGCTCCCTGAAGAAGATAATTTAAAAGCCTTTTCAAGTAAAAAACAGTATTCTATGTTGTATGAGTGAGAAATGAACACTTAATCTAAGACTTTCTCTGCCATTAATGTACCAGAGATGGAGGCTGGTTTTCTGCTTCTTTACCTCCTTTGTCAAATATTCCAATGTAATCTTAGAACTGAAATTTTAATGTTCGCCCATTTTTACTTAGTTTGATTTTGTTCACTCATCTATTGGCAGTAGGTTTCAAGTTCCTTAATGCTACATGGCTGGAAAGCTTTCTCATGATTTCAGCTAGGTTTTGCATAAACAAGTGTACAATCTCCTAAAGAGCTGAGTAATCAGCAGCTACGGAACTGCACTCCCCCATGCCGTCTGGCCAGCTGGGTCTAAAAGCCCCAAGGAAAACCACCAAACCCACATTTACATCAGTTTGACACTAGTGCATTATGAGAAGAATCTCATCTCCTATAAATAGGAAAAAGCCACAAAACATTAAAAAAAACAAGTACAACAAACAACAAAGAAAACCCTGAAAACAAACAACAAACAAACCAACCAACCCCAACAAACAGTAACACAGATAAACCTGCCTAGCAATTAGCATTTTTGTAATATTTAGAAACAGGACAGTGTCGCAGGAAACCATGCAAACAAGCTAGTGTTTGGATGCTGAGTTTCTGGACGGTGAGCGGGACTCGGGTGCAGGGTCAGTGCAGGATTTGGGGCATCAACAGCAATGCCACCCCTCAACCCTAATATCCCATGCAAATAGATTTCCTTGCTTTGGTCACAGCAGTCTATTAATTCAGCCCTCTTGTCTGGTACATCTTTATCCTCTGCAGGTTAATCCTGCCAAATTCCTTTGCTGCACTACATGTCACACAGCATATATTATCCAACAATGCAATTTTGCTAATCCTGTTTTATCAGCTTTGTTGCCCTGTCTGGTCAATCCAATAGCGAAAAACTGCACATAAGGTTTTTGCCAAGATCTCCTTCCCTTTCCCCCCAGACCTCCTCTGTATGGTTTCAATTACATGGTTTGAGAGCAGAACATAGCATTTGGATATCTGCCCATGTCCTTCAGAAACAGAATGTCAAGGCACTCAATTATATAGGTCTCCCAATTCTTTCAGGTGTCCCACCTGCCCAGTCAGCTGAATTTACTAAATGAAAGTGTACAAAAGCAGCTCAAATCTCTTTTGAAAACATTCTCCATGCACTAGGCACTTCGAGATGGCTGAATAGCAATGTATTTATTGCCCCATTATTTTTAGCAAAAGAGTAAACAAATGAGTAAAGACTGCCTCATTAACAGTTCTTTGTTGTCTTGTTTACTATTTTGTGGACTCATTAACATTAATTATTAGATGAATGGATATAGTAACCTTTGTCAAGCCTAGCAAACTGACTGCTAAGCAGCAAAGGGATCCACATTCATCAGGGAGGATTTGCATGGACAGAACGAAGAAAAAGACCCCTGAAATCCTCAGCATTGCTCTAAGGTAGCAGAGATCCAGCGTCACTTATTAATTCTGGCATCAGCAAAGCATCCTGCTCAAGACCACTAGGCAGAGAATAAAAGGGTAAGTAAATTCTAAGCCTAACTGCACAAGACTTGCTTGACCAGCTCTAAGTGGAGAGATGTGAACAAAGGGATCCCTACTTCCTCTGGCACTCAACAGTGAACTCACAGGGAACAGCCCTTTCTGTCCCTTGTCATCAGCACAGTGCATATGCTTGTATAAACATTACACAGGCTGCGGCACTGATTTCAGGATTCTCTGTCAACACGCTGCTAGAGCTGACTGCTTTGCTGCCTTAGGTGAGGGGCATTTTTACACTATTACAAGATATTATGGCTTGGGCTTCCCTCTCCTTCTCTTCCCTCTTGATTTCTTTTTCCTTTTGAGAAAACCAATCCCAGGTGCAAATCTCCTACTCTGCCTGAGTGGAGATTCAGTGTTGTATGAGTATTTTAAACACATCATCTATTTCAGCAGTTCTGGCAGGAGTTAAATAGCAGCAGTATCACATCCCGTATTTAAAATACTGTGAGGAAGAAGGCTGAGTCACTAAGCTGGCCCCATCACCTCTGACTGTGTCTCAGCCTAAATACAAGTACCAGTTGGTGAATGAAAAGAATGAAAAGAAGCTTTTCAGAGGGACTCTGAGCCACACCCACATCTTGTAAGATTTATATACTAATAGAATCAAGGGCAGTTAAGTGCTGCACTTTTTGCAGACTATTCCACAGTTACATGCTGAGATACCGAGAATACATGGATTGCTCCTTACGCCAGCCACGTTTTAAAGAAAAAACCCTTTTAATTTCTGAAAAGCTGCCCTGCAATGGCTGCCCCATGCTTGGCATCAGCAGCCTTCCTCCTCACCCCATGGCCCCACCAGAGCAACCCACCAACACCTTCCATTTGCTGCCCCTAGTAGCGCATCAGCTTTGCCTGGATCTACCTGCTAAATAAAATATGAAACAATTAAGCTCTCTGCTAAATTAGTGATTTTGGCCCTACAGCCTCCTGGCCAGAGAGAGGTCGGCAGAGATGGTGTAGCCTGTTACCTCAGCATGAATTTGTGCTGACAGGACAGTCCATCCATCTTCATGTCCTTAGACAGCTGTGCTTACCTAGCAAAATGTAAACATGTCTGAACTTTGCTTACTGGATACAAGGAAGCATTAGTTTCCTATTGGATTTCCTCCTACAATTTCAATCATACACATGGGTTAGCCATAGCATCCCTATGTTCGCAATTAGTCTCATAAAGGAAGAACATCTCTTCCTGATTGCTGTATTTGTATGCACCCTTCCTGCAACAGAGGGAGTAGAAGCAGAAAATAAAAGCCAGTAGCAGAATAATAATCAGCTGAACCCTTAACAAAGGCTGCTACGTGCAATATATACACAGCAAGAGTGAGCTTTTTTTAAGTGAGCTGATTCTCTGTTGGAAAAATCACCTTGTAATCAATGTTCATCATTAACACAGGGACTTCAGGATTGCTTTTACATGTTGTGATGGAGGGACTTTTGTTATATCATGGTGAAATTCAGAAGGATTTTCTGGCTTTTTTTTTTTTACATTTTCACCAAAACAATACATGTGTACTCCAGAATAATCTTCCATGTGCTTTTCTGTCTCTAGCTAAGTGTTACCTATTGTAAGAATACAACAGAAAATCACACGTTTTGTATATTGTCCTGTTTACACATAGGATGACTCCTTCCCACCAACACATCTATTCATGAAGGACATCTTGATCACATTTTCCTTACTGTGTATAGAAAAGTTTAAAACCCAGACTAAGGATATATTTGTTAAAAAAACAACCCCCCCCAATCACCTACCTTAGGAAGACTAATTGCAATTTCAGTGAAAGAGGAGTGTGTGCAAAGTTACTGCCCTTTTAGGCCAACAGAGAATCAAACTCATGGGCAGAGGGACTCAAATGCAGTGTGCTTAAAAAAGAAGGGAAAGCAAGAGCTCTTCAGCACTTCCTAGGAGCCAGGCCCGACTCTTGCTACTATTTTAGATGCATCCATTTCATTGCACAGAATGCAGTGAGCTCACTGACATTTACATTGGGCCAGTTTATTCTTTAATGAGAAACTAAATAATCTGGGAGACATGTTTAGATGAAATGTATGCTTCTGATAGGCACCAGACTAGTCCAGGATGTCACTGCCCATTTTGATTTAAAGGCATAATACAAAGATTTGTTTGCTGAATGCAATATTTAGACAAATCAAAACATTTCTGTCATTATCTGAGTAGCAGCTGGACTGGGCTGCTACCATTCCTCATGGACCCCACTCTGTGGTACTTCACACAACCTGCTTTACAGGCTTGGAAATCAGGGACTAATCCTTCTAAGATCAAATATTCAGAAGTACTGAACTGTATATGTCTGAGAGGAGGAGAAAAACCTCGTACATTTTAGCAAACTGATTTACAACAGAGAACTGTGCAAGTAAAACAGCACATGAAAATAAAATGCAGGCCTGATATTACCTACATGATTGCCAACACTACAGCCACATCAGCAGGGCCTGTGAGACCTGAAGTGTCCTTCTGCCCACCAGCATCCCACAGCTGGAGCCATCAACAACGTGGTCCTTGCCAAATGCTCTGCTGCGGTACAGCACCTTTGGGAACAGTGGCTGTTCATTTTAATTTTGGTACAGTTTTAAATTAAACACCTTTTACCTCTAGAAAAATTAAAGTTTTGCTTCAAATGATAAAGGATCTTAAATATGCACAAAGTACTTAAGTGTACCATTTCCTTTCAGTGTACTTAAATAATGCAGACTTCCCCTAGATATATATATATAAAAATTTTCATAAAGAATTGGATGCTATTGTCTCCATTTTAGAAACCGTTTATTAAAAAATACTTACATGTACCTGATAGCGAGCTGGCTTTCAGCAGAGAAATCTATGTCAAATTATCAGATTGCCTGTTCATTGTTTAGAGGAATTACCAGCAAAACCAAGTAACAGGTAAGTAGTTTGAATCTTTTCACCTCTATTCACCTACTCCCTGCCTGACAGAGGCACATCCCTGGACCAGTAGTGCTGACACCTAACCCAAAATGATGGACACTTCAGGAAGAGCATTTGGGTGCCCTGCCCCTTGCCTCTTGCTCCCTCCTGGCTGCAGCAAAGGGCATCCTCCCTCAACACTGGCATGGAGATTTCCACAACTGTGACCTGAGTGAGGCTAACATGCCTGTGTTGCCCTTTTGATCCCTCCTCTCTGCTCCTCCTTTATCACATAACACCTGGATGAAAAGCATAAAGGTGCAGCAATTCAGTGAGAAGCACCCTACCTCCCCCATCTTCTCTAACCCATCATCTTCACTAATGGGTAGCTGCTCCCACTTTTCCTGCTTTGCTCAGTCCCTGGGTTTTAACATTCATGAGTGAAAAAAAGATAATCTGAGTTGCTTCCTTTCTTAGCAGATGTTGTTTGCAAACACTGATTGCTGAAATTAAGATACTGTTCAAATATTCAGTATTTGATAAGGTGCAGAGAAGATACAGCCCAGCAACAAGCCCCTGGCAATATAAAATACAATCCTGGTAAGTATTTGACTAAAGGACAAATGGTAAACTCAGGGCTGGTAACTGAGTGCTAACCTCTGCTTTCTCTCTGTGCTTGTTTAACAGAGGACTTCAAGACCCTTGGCTGACTTGGAATTTTTGATTCCTCAACAATTGCCTTCAGGCTGCAGATCTTAGATGATGATGTCTTCCTGTGGCATTTGACTTTTCTGGCTAAAATCCAGAGCTCAGAGGAGCAGACAGAATGGAGGTGAAAGTAACGCATTAGAAATGGTAATACACTCACTGCATATTCTGGGAAAAACTTGTGTAGAATGCAAAAGGAATGGAATTTTCCTATTCCTATTTCCTCCATACCCGTATGACCATCACTGTCCTTTTTTCCTAGACATACTGACTGCTATCAAGTCTGGAAGATCAGTAATGCAAGCCATTCTTCAGCTGCAATTACTTTCTCAATCCTGATGACTGAAGAGATTCTCCTTGTCTCTTCCTTAACAAAACTGAAGACTAATACTGCTAGTTCCTCCCTCCTGCCCTCATCCAAATGACACAGGTATCTTCAGCTCTTGTTCATCATACATTTAACAGTCAAGTTATAGTCTGAGTATAGAGAGAGCTAACATAAGATGATGGACTGGTTAATAGAAGGTCTGTCTAATAAAGCTGTAGGAATTTGAGATTTTCCTCAGTGTTGTGTCATGGTGCCTCTCCTAACGGAGCCACTAGTCTTCAGTGGATGGGAAGGATGTTCAGCATTTGGGACAGAACCTCAGAGATCACCGAGGATAATGTAGGTCATGATGGAGATGCACCAGCAGAATTTAGTGGGCAAGGTTTGCACAGTGTACCATTTCTCCCTCTAGCCAGAGATACCAGATGTCCATTAGCATATGAGCAAGAAAACAACATATATGCAACCAAATACATAAATGAGAAATTCAGGTCTATAAACTTATCCAAACATAGTCTTTTTAGCAAAGGAGGTTAGGCAGGATTAAGCCATACATAGATAAAAGGTTGGAAAGCATGTGCTTTACACACATTCAAATAAATTATATTGAGATCAGAAATATCAGAAAAGTTGACCGGAGGTCTGACAGTGCTCCTCCTTTGGAAAAAAAAATGACACCAAACTCCTCCAAATTCTATCTGCTGTTTTTTATACTTCTTTCACTAGTAGCTACCCTTCTGTTCCCAGACTTAGAGAGACTGGAGACCCACATTTCTCAAAGCAAGCAGTAAGACAATAGCAATTAACAGAATTATTCTGTTCTGTCAAAGCCAGATAAAAACCACAATCAGCATAAGAACTCAAAAATATATCCCTAATGAAATGTAATTTCGGGTCCTGGTCTTCTTTTTTTTTTCCTAAAAAGACCCAAGCCTGAGCTAAAGAAAAAGAAAACCAAAACCAACAAACCAACCAAAACATCCCCAAACAAAACAAAACAACAAAAAACAACCAACAACCCAAAGCAACTCTTAAGGATAAGTCCGCAAAAACTTCCTTTTCCTTTGCAAAGACTACACTGCAACCTATATGGGTGCAATCCAGCTACACAAAGCCAGACTCTCTTCTGTTACCAAACCAGTGAAAAGCCTGAATCAGAGTGCAAATACTTCAGAGATTTGCCATTAAAGCTGTACGCTTGATAGAAAAACCACATATGGTCAGTTGTACCACAAAGGCGAAGCCACAGTCCTAAATCCAGCTGGTCTTTATCACAACAGGATGTGTCTGCTTAGCAGCAGTGACTGTAAGAATGAATAATCTAGAGTTTGAAAGGTAACAAGTTGGAAGGAGGATTTCAGCTAAATTAATAGCAACAGATTTTAGTATCCTCTGCCTCCAGTTTTCACTTAGATCTTTTTCAGACTTGCTCTCCATTACTGAGCAGAACATAATCAGGAAAACTGAGCATAAGAGTTCAACCATTAAAAAGAAATGAATAATCACACCAAAACCACCATGCATTTGGGATTCTTACTATACAATATTCATGTCTCTGCATAAGTGCGTCATTATGGCACTAATCTGTTTAACAGAAACAAGAACAAGTATCTGGAGATGAAAATCTGTACCTAAAGACATAGCTGACAAAACACTCACATGTGCAAATAGGATGCTTGGGAATGAAGCTAAGCTTGGGTTATTTGCACAAATAAGGTGGGTTTTTTTCCTTCCCCTGAAGAGCTGACAATAAAAGTACTCCTGTCATCATCACAGACTTCCTGAAATGTTAACATTGAATTTGTCTCTCTATGTGCATGTGTGCAGGCAGGTTTGGCGAGCATTTGTCTACAAAATTATAATACATGTCTTTCCTTGTGCACTGGCTTGTGTGATAGTGGTTTAAAAGACAAAACTAAGCCCTGTCTTTAATACAGTGCTATCAGAGGCATCTCCCTTGGGGACATGTTACAGCCATCTAGCAGACACCTAGATAAGATATGCACTTTGTAGATATTGCCACAAAGCGTTTGAGAGAAAGAATGGATGCTTAGCTAATGGATGCGCATAATTACTAATCTGCGATGCTACTTAATAGCAGAATTTGACAGGCGGTTTTGAGAAGTATCATAAAGACATGCAATAGTGCTGCTGAGTTTGCAACATTCCCCTAGAATCCTCCAAGCTTTCATTAGCTGTAATGTTTTTCTCCCCACCTTCAACAAATACTTGCAGATCCCAGCCCACTGCTGCCCTCCCCTCCCAAAGAAGCATGTCAGAACAGAAAGGTGCATCCAGATTTCCCTCATCTGCATGTGCTGGGCAGAAGTGCTGCATCATAACTGAGGAAGATGCTTCCAGCGGAGAGAAATGGCATTCCTGTTGCGAGAGAAGTTAACATAAAGGCGGCAGTACAGAAATGGAATGGAGTTGCCTGTATGGAAAATCAGTTCCTACCTAAGGTCTCTCTAAGAGGAGAATGGGTGTTGCCAAAGAAATACATCTTGGGAGGCCAATTGCCCTAACTCAGACTAACAGTATGGGGGACTGCATTCTTGTCTCAATATCAGAGCTGCAAACCCAAATATACCAGCTTGATGTGATCGAAGAGACCTGATACTCAGAGCCGAGTAACTGGCTGTACTTCCTCATGCCTTTCTTCCTCCACCCTGCATGCCTTTGCAGCTGAGGGCAAGATTTCTGATTCTTGCTATTCCTGTCCTGGAGAGGCAGGGTGGCCTGATACACTGCTTAGCTGGTTTTGCTCCTGTGATTTCAGGAGATGGCCTAGATGTGCTGCAAGAAATTAACCCCTTGCTCTCCTTCCTGCACCATTTCAGTGTGAAGTGTAATAATATTGAAAGAAACCACTATGACACACATCTTGCTGTGAGCGAGAACAAGTGGCATAAAGCACAAAAATTCCAAGCCATGCTTGCAGACTTTTCTGAGTATTTTAAAGCAGCATAACTTGCATTTTGTCCTTGTGTTTCCTTTGCATTTCCATCATACCTAGCCACCCTTGTTTTTAAAATTGTTCTTGCTAAAATCCCTCATTTGCCTCAATATCCATCCCAACAACAAAGCACCCCAATGTTTTGAACAAACAACACAGACGCTTCCGTCTTAACAGAGCAAAATGTGGCTTTAAAGAAGCACAGGAGAGCTCATGTGACAGATTAATGTGGACTATTTTTGAAAGTGAAACAGAGGTCTTGAGATCTGAGGGCAGCAAGTGGCACTCTTGCAACCGCAGTTCATGATGAGAAAGGCCACTGAGTGTCTGTGGCATACTGGAAGCTCTATCATGCACTGCAAACATATTTTGAAAGGTTTTATAAAGGAATCCAAAGAAGGTTGTTAAATTCAACATTCTGTGTGCAGAAGGCATGAAAAAAATATTGTGAATCAGGTAAATGGAATTTTAACTGCAAATAATCAAACTACATAAATAATATAAGAAGGATGACAGGTGGTAATTATTTGCTACAGAATAACCGAAATTTACTTGAATTAACAGTATAATATATTCTGGCCACAAATCCTTGTATTAATGTAATGTTTTAGGAACTTTTTTAGGAAAAAACCCCAGTAGTGTATCAATTCATATTTTACCACGGGACTTGCATTTTTTTTTATCCTCAATAAAATACAAATGTTCAGGCACACCTCTGAGGTGAGACAAGCTGGCAGGGTGGCAAAGGAGCTCCAGGCAGAAAATGAGCACTGTCTCCATGATAGAGCTCCCTTTCCACTGGTTTCACCCTAAATGCCAAGGTGGAGAACTGCATCTGTGCCCTACATTTCATCCCAGGCATCTCCATGGGCCATGCGATCAGCTTGCAGGGTAACTCCTGGGGCTCTGTTTCTTAGTCATGGACATACCCACTGCATCTCTCCTGGTTGCAGGCACATAAACTAATTACAACAATGTTCCAGTGGAAACTTCCACTTCGATTTGGCACGCTATTCCTTCAGCATACCATGATGAAAAATCCCAGTTTGCTTCAGATGAGCGTTTAGTTGTATTAATAAACTACAATGCCACAGGTAAGAATAGCAGTGCCTGAAAATCCACCATCAAAAAAAACCTATTAAGCAAAAAGTATTTAAAACAGTGTGCAAGGCATGAATTTGCTATATTTAGCTTTTTACCCTACAGGATGATAATCTTAATGTGGAATGAAAAATGTGCTGAATCACTACCTCTAAACCAATGTATTCTTCTTCAAGCAAAGTGTACCAGCTGCATAAAACTGAATTTAAGTGCTTTTGCCCTATGTTAAAACACTTCTTGAGCTGAAAGAGATTAAGGAATATATGAGACCTTCCTGAATGCATGGTTCTGAGAAACAGGAATGAAATTAGAATTCATGTACTTAGAAGTTGGTATTCAAATTATTTTGAGAAAGGAGTGCTCTGTCTTGAAAACCCAATGCACCATGACTGCTTCAGAATACAGGTCTTACATGCCTATCAGATCCTGCACTGCCTACCTTATTCAGGAATAAGGACAAGAGAGCTGACTTTGGTGATGTTATTCACGTGTTAGGATTCAGTCCTGAAAATCCTTCATCCGGTGGCAGTGCTGATAAAATTGTGGGGGAAAAATAATTTGCAACTCTTCTGTATGAAACTTGTCAAATGCATGGGCAATGTGCATAAATAGAGCAAGCCTCTAAAAATGCAGACAACCGCTAAATTTTTGAAGATGTTTTTTGAAACAGGAAATCTATTTTGCCAGCTAAAAAAAGATTTTGAGAGAGACTAAACGTATCACATTCCTACCTTGCTTGAATAAGCAGTGCTGTGGTACCATAGGGCAATTTCCACCAATGGTGATAATAGTAACTGTTTAAAAAATAATATCCTTTTTCCTCTCAACAAGCTTTGCAGGTGAATATCGGGGGAAAAAAAAATGCACTTGAATTACACAGATGCTTATGACATTCTTCCTGACAATATAATGTGATTTAAGGAGTTATACTGCAGTCTTCATCTTTTTAACCAGATTAAGGCTGAAAAGAAGCCAGCAACTAAAACTTTTTCCATTTTTATCATATTTAGTTATATTTTTAGTTAAGTAAACTTGTGGAAGAGTACAGAAGTTACAAGACCTAATGGACCAGATACGTAATTAATCAGAGCTGAAAAGCTGGGACCATTTATCTACCTAAAAATATAGACTCTATTCTATTAAGCTAGCCCATTCAAATCATAAACCTGACTGCTGCTAGTGAGAATATTTTACTTGGCAAAGGTCCTAAAGGTTCTAAAATTATGTATGCTATTTTTATTTCCTCCTTGGATTGGATTAGTTACTAAGCAACTGAAGAGTTCAGTTCGTTGGTTAACAGCCATACTGTATTTTGCAAAATCAGTTACTATATAGAACCTGAGTGCCCATGAAAAACCATAGTACAGTGGTCTTTTGGAGGCTATTTGCTTACAAACAGTGCTGTACAACCAACTGTCCTGACTTACATTTAAAATGCACATAATTACTATCTGGGTTGCAAGTTCTATCAAAGTTTTATCTGTAGGTTGTATTTTTAAGAAAAGAATGATCTCAAAGTCAGTATCCTCCTTAACAAAGGAATTTGATCACTTTTCATTTCCTAAAATGCCTTTAAGGAATTCAAGCTATATCTTCAGTGTAAAGCTTACACTGTGGTGCATTACACAGAAAGAGGACACAGTTTAATTAAAAAATTAATAAATAAAAGGTAAAAAGCAGCAGAGAAGATAAATAAGATGCCCTGAAATAGCTCTCATTTCTGAAAATGGACAAAAATTCTGTCATAAAGGCAGAATACTGTTAACTTCCATTAAAGCACATCCAAAAGTCCTATCTTTAGCTGATCTGTTGCTATCATTTTTAAGTAGATGTGTTCTTCATATGGCCATACTATGGAGTAAAATGTACTTCAAGCCTCTCAGGACTGTGAAGCATGCTGCTTACTGACACTGAAGCCCTATAAAAGCTCCACTGCACGCCAAGCTCTCCAACTTCACAAATCACCTGCCTAGCCCACCCTAAATAGCGTAAAATGTGGAGCTGACAGTCAGTTTGGTTGTTTTTTCCTTTGTCTTGGGTGTTTCTTAGTAACTTCAGACTTTGTCAACTGAACTCAGTTTCCTCCTTTTGTAAACTTAGTTTGAAGATGATGATATTTCCAACACATCCCTCCCCTCTCCCCCTTTTTTTTTTTTTTTTTCCCTCCCCTTACCCACAGATGAAGCCGCTGACACCCAGGAAGAATAAAATATTCACTTTTATACAAGACTACTTCAGGAGAATGTGTATTACCAGACATATGCTGGCACATCTTTTTGAAATAGAAGATCCTGTCTAGATATGTTAGTCTCCTCTCTGAGTCTGCTAACTGCCACTTTTCTGCACTGATGGGGTGGTGTAGCTGTGGTTCAGCAAGGTGCTCAGATATTCCTCAGCTAGGCAGAGCTCAGGAATCCTTCTGGGCTGGATGTGAAGAGCACACGCTTGAACAACCAGATGCCTCATCAAGCATCTCCCTTGCTCATATGCAGCTAGGTCAGGTGAACTGCCTTCCTTTCTAGCCTATAAGAAATAAACCCTGTTAAAGCTGGCAAGGCATTTCTGAGCTCAGGTTCCACCAAGTACCTAACTTAGCTTGCTTAGTTTAGGAAAAGCTAAGGTGAAGACTTGCTTGGCAGGGTTTCCTTTCCCTGTGGAAATTACTAGGAAATATCCAGTGAGCAGAGGTGCAAAGAGATGTTGGAATGTTCTATCAGTCCCACAGCTGCCTGTGCCATCCGTTTCTTCTAGGCAATGTGTTTAAGCTCATACCCATAAATAGATGCTACTGGATGATGACAGAAGTAATTGGAAATTCTTAAGGCAGCTACTCCATAAAATCATTTGCATTCACTGGGTTCCACCTGGGCCCTTGCTGTACTATCCTTCCTCTGCTCACTGACAGGCAGCACATAAAATGGGTCACTTTCCTCTCCCTTGAGTATTTTATCACTAAAAATGGAAAAGCATAAGGTCGGTCTTCAAAGGGATTTCTTGTCTGCATCTCTGTGCAACTTCAGCAATCTGGGTAATCTCAGGAGCAGGCTTTTCAAGATGCACATAAGACCTCTGACAAAATCACTGCCCCGATATCACAGTGCTTCCTCCTGTGTGGCTCCTTGCTGTCTCGAGGCTGACATGCACAAAAAAAATGTAGATACTAAAGCTGACTAAAGCTGCACATAGTGCACTATTCTGGAAACTAGCTCAGGCAATTCAGCCCCTTCTTTCAACTAGTCTATTCTTCAAGTGTCATCCTTCTACAAGTTTTAGATGAAGAATTAAAGAATGACTATATAGGTACCAGGCCACCTGACTGCAAAGAATCTACTTTTCCATAAACTAAGCAGCAGCACATTTGCACTCAAACCTGCTCACTTAAGGACCCTCAAACTCTGCACAAGCAAAGACCATTATCCAAAATCTGCCAAATGAGCTATTTCAAAATCAAAGGGAAGGGAAAAAAAAAAATCCATGGTTGAGACACCTCTTACCTCTCCTCTCTGGCCAGTTGCAGAGAGTGAAATTTCAATCACTTCTATGGTCCCGTTTAAGCCCAAAGCAGGCAGGGCTTTATCACTGAGACCCAACTCTACAAGTGCCATCAGGAGCACTGATACCTTTTTTCAACAAGGTACTGCACCACAAGACAGACTGCTGCATGAGCCAAAACAAACACACTTTGCATACATTCTGGTACAAATTATATCTAATTTAATTTTTAGGAACATCTCAGCTTTTCCACTGGAAATTCATGAGGGTTCATCCTGAGTCAACTGGGTAGGAGACAGCAGGCACAGAAGATCTTACAGGTTAGATGCTGGGGAAGATAGGGAAGGAAGGTGAGCAGTGTCTCAGCATCAGCTGAACCAGTGTAGTCATTTCAAACAATGTTTAAATACCGTTGTTGACTAGTGTCATGAAAGAAATGTACTGGAAAACATGAACCATTTAAAAATCAATGGGGAAAGTATGAGATGATGATCTGCAGTTCCAGCGAAGTCAGCGTCACTAGGAGATATGCTACATTGTGAAACCGCAGAAGCAAGCCAGTACTCTAGCAGAAAGCAAAGCACAAACCAGTCCTTAGCTAGGTTTTTTAGGGTCATTCCTTGCTTCGCCAAATGCTGCCTTAACGCATACCAACACAGCAGTCCTACCAAGAGCATGATGGCCAAGCAAAGTTAATGCAATTGCAGGTATAGGCACCATTAGCTCCAAGAAATAACATCAGAACAAACACTTCAACACCAGAATTGCCAGCTTGCAAACTAACCATCTCTTATAAGCCCACAAGCATGCTACAGGAAAGTCCTTCAGAAACCCTTCTTATTGGGATTCAATCCTGCAAAATCTCTGAGCAAGGCTGAATAGGATGTCTTCATTTTTATCATGTGCACAGTCCTCCTGACTTTAGTAGGACTGTTCATGCCTAGGTCTACTTGATCCACAGCTCAGCTTTCAAAAACAACTTAAAGAAATTAAGCAAGGAGGTTGAACCTTGGAAGGAATTCTATTAGAAATGCCTCAGCAAGTGCAGATATTAAAGCTGACCCACAGCATGTAGTACACTATTCTGGAAACTAGTTCAGGCAATTCAGCCCCTTCTTTCAACTACAGTCTGGAATAGACCTTCAATTTATTTTCCAACTCAAGTCTATACTTCTGCAGCCTGCTCCAGCGAATTGCTATGCATCAGTGACTCCTAGGACTTCCCTGCAGCAGGGTATCATCATCTGCTTCCATAAAGCAGCTTCCCCTTTGCAGCTCTAGCTCTAACAGCCCCCATGCAGTAATACTGCACTACACAGGAACTCAAATCGCATTTTTTTTTTTTCAAGTTAATGCATTGCCCAAACCATACCTATGCAAGCCAGGCTGCTGATTTAAATGGGAGTACTTGCAGGTTCACAAAACAGTATGTGCGAGAGAGTGTTTTGTGGGTTGTGGTTTTTTTTTTTTTTTTCTTTTTTTCTTTTTTTCTTTTTCTTCTTTCTTTCTAGGAAAAGAAAAACACAGTGAAACTCAAGGAAAGGAAAATGAAGACTTGTTTCTGAACTGAGACAAACTGCTGTCTTACTGTCACCAGTAAATTAAAGGTGAAGGCTTTGTCAGGAACTGTGCTCTGTGGAAGACAGCTGGAGAAGAAGAATTTAAGATTTCTGGGACATGAAGAGTCACAAGAGATAAACATTGTACAACTTGATTATCCTACTGGAGGGATAAATTAAGCTTTTCACTTGAAGCTGCATACAAAGAGAGCAATTAAGACTTCTCCAAGAAAATCAGCTTACAGTTTAAGGAGGGAGTAACAGTTTAAAATGGGAGTATGAAATTGTTACTTGTAGGCAAAAGTAGATCTGTATGCTACACAGATTGAACTAGAGGCTCCATTGTTTTATATCACTTTTTCTTATCCAAAGCCAAAAGACCTCGTGCTGGTTTGCATTGTTATGAGACCTGCCACAATGAGTCCATTTTCAGTGTGGACCTTGCCTCCACTTTTCACTGAGGTTTTCTCCATTTTCAAACCTACACCACCTCTATGTATCTTGGAGATGTATTATTAATCCCCTTAAAATCAGTATGTGATGTAAATCTGCTCTTGAAATAGGCTCTGTATATCCATGTACATGCTTAGCTTAGTTTCAAGTTTTCATGACAGACTTTTATATTGATTACACTGTTCAAATACTTCACTCTTCACCTTATAAGGGGTGTGTATATATAACTGTGTCTATATCTCTCTCTCTTCATGCACCTTTACTCTCCAAGCTGTGCTGGCACCATATTAAACAACTCCAGTGAGATGATGTGCTGAACTTTGAAAACAAAACAAAACAACAAACCAAGCAACAACCAGAAGGTGTTCATCAAACTTAGATTTTCCAAGAGGGTAAATCAGTGTGAGTCCATTGACCAAAATAAAGCCCTGCCAACCTATTTTAGCCAGGGAACAAGCCCTGAATCATTAGAAAAATACTTTGTAATAGATTTAAGATTTAAATGATTTTCCAGATGAGAAGTGTATATAAGATTATTCACTACAGAGTACACCAACGTTCAGTAAACTATGCCTTCCATTTATAAACCTACTAAAATTGAGAGGTCTCATCAGTGCAGAGATGACTGCTTTTGACCCTGTGTAAGATTTTGTAATAGTATTCTTATTTGAACAAGTAACAATTCTGAGGAAGTCAATGTTTGCTCTGCTATCATATTTCTATCTAGCAGCACTTTCGAGACTGAAGAAATTGCTCTATTACGTGTGCAGAAACACTTGGCTTGCACATAAGAAGTCCCCAGAGTTTAAAAAAAAAAAAAAAAAAAAAAAAAAAAAAAAAAAAAAAAAAAAAAAAAAAAAAAAANAAAAAAACAAAGAAAAAACCCAACACTTGGTGAAACACTATCACCATGCACACAGATTGCACACCAAAGACCAGGCTAGTGTATATCTGAATGCATTTAATACTCAAGTGAGGAGGAAGACAGTAACTCTGAAGCAACAATCTCTCCTTGTGTAACTTGCTGCCCAACAAAAAGTTTAATAGAATAATACTTTTCCATTCTTCATATTTTACCATGCACTTCTGTGGTCAGATAATTAATTTCTCTAAACTAATGGAGAAAGAAGAGAAAAAGATGAGGGGAAAGGATCAGTGCAGGTTTTAATGTGTTATTATAAGCACACAGTCTAATTTTCCATTGAACAGATATACACAGTTCTGTTTGAAGCCCTGGGATCTCAGTGGCATAAACCTAATATGATTTGACCTCTTTTATACAGAAAATGGGTTGATGGAAAGATAGAACATCTGCAGCTTCACACATTTCATACCTTCACCAAGTTTTTATTGCTAGTAGTACTGGAGCAGAAAACAAAGTAAACACATGCAAAAGGTATCACTGTTAGTGACCAGTTAGGAACTTAATCTTGTATACAAGTTCTCACTATAATAAAGCCCCAGAAATTACTAGGATGTATGTTCACAGTGGAAAATAGCAACTATCTCTTTTATAAATCAGCCTGACATTCCAAGCTGAATTTCAGTTACGAACATTTTTGAAAGTATAACAACAGTAAGCATCATGATGAGTGAAGTCGCTGTTAGAAAGCTGCTTTGGTGGATGTCAGCTGCTGGAATGTCCCTGGCAACAACTGAGCCGCTGACATGGTCCTCATCTGCTCCCAGGGGACAGCCTGGCATGTTGTATTGGCGCTCACCCCCAGAACAAGCCACCCACTAATGGGCTGAAACAGGTCTCTTCAATGAGGTATATTAGTGATTTTGTGTTTCTATGCTGACGCTTGCTGCTTGGATGTCTTGAATTCAACACTGAGGGTTTTTTTTTCCTTTATCTCTGCATATCCTTGAGAATGCTGCTTTGTACCTATTCAGAGCTTCCCTTTGGGAATGGATTTTTATAACAGCTGCCCAAGATGACAGGTGTGTATTCATCTATCTCTGTGGTTTAGTAATGTAACTGCCTTTGTCTCCCAATCTTCAGGTCAAATTCATATGGTCCAGGCAGTGCTTCCAAGGAAGCTGTTAGAGAAATGCAGGGACTGGGCTGTGGCTGCCAAGTGGCTGTATAAGTGGCTTGCTGGCTCCCACTCCCTGGTGCTAATCCATCATGCAGCATCAACTTTGAGCTCCTGTGTGAAATCAGTTCTCTCCCCCGCTTCTAATCAGAAAGTTCCCACTCCTCCTTCTAAGTTTATAACTATGCATCACCAAATAAGCCCCAAGAAGAGGGAAGACACCCATGCTGGTGTTAAGCGATTTGCAGTGTCAACTGGCAGCTAGCAGCAGAGCCAGAAATATGACTCTGGGTCCCACATGCCACAGGCTGTGAGTGACAGCAGCACCCACAGGCACTGGAAGCTGGGAAGCAGGTTTGCATAGTCCACACCAAGAGTCAGTAATGTAGTGTAACAGCAAGGCATTCCTGGCAGAGGTGGAGCTATATCAGATTTGGTCTTTTGCAGCTACACTTGCTAGTTTAAAGTTCTGCATGTACTTCTGAAAGTGAGTTCATGGTGAGTACACCCGAGTATTTAATGCCTCGCTTTTTTGCTGTTTCACACCACAAACAGTAGCCCACACAAAAGCCTACTCGGACTTAACTATTTGGAAAAGACAAAAGATCGTGTTATTCCCAGAAGGAAACAAAATGACCTTCCAATCCCTTTCTGTGTTCAGGACAATGAACTGAGTAACAAAGTATCATAGATTTAATTTAGCAAATACAGGTTGTAAATCATTATTTAACACTATACATTTACAATACTCCGGTCCAAGCCTTTCTTTTGTGCAATTCTGTTGGATTCCAAATTCTTACAGGGGGACATGTTTCCCTGGCTATCCTTTCTGCTTTCCTGTACATACTGGTCATGAGACAGGAACAGTATGCCTGAGTGCCTGCTAGTATGGGCATGAAATACATTAACACAGACCTTATAAAGTGTAATTTTGTAGGCATATGAAAACCTATATACGCTTTTGAACAATTAGCTCTGGCAGCAAGCCCTTTAATCCAATAAAGCCTCATTATGTCAATAACAGACCTCCTGCAAATCACATAGCTCCTGTAAAGCAGCCCATGTGAGGGTGAATTAGCTGTCAAGAATGCAGGTCTAGGCTGATATTTTCTGGGCTGCAAAGCCAAGGGATTCACACCAAGTCAAACTTTTCTCTTGCAACATCCTTGAGCTTGGAGCTCACTGCAGAAAACCGGACACCCTCTACCGACATCAACAGGCATAGGAAAAGCACATTAAATGGGGCTTCTTTCCAGTCTGCAGCCACCCAGCCAAAGTTCTCTCATTAATGGGTGAAGAAGACCCTCTACTGTTGCAACAACAGAAATGGCTACATGCTGTAGGCATGATGACCTCAAAGTGAGTTTCCAACCAAAACATCCTTAGGCGAATAGTATCCTTTTATGCTATAGGGGCTACACCCAGGTAGCAGTAAGAGTTGAACAACTCTGTGTCAGACTTCTGTCCAGAGATAAGAAGAAAAATTAAGGCTACAAGAATACAGAATTTGTGACCTCCAAAGCTCCATTTTGCAGAGGCATAAAAGGGAACATGATGTCCTTATTAAAATCAGAGCCCTGTGAGCATAAATGAACTTCACCCAACACCTTGACATCTCCCCAAACAAATCAACTGCTATTGCGCTTTCAAATTTTATGATCCATTGACTTTAGCATCAACTCCCTGCCTGGTTAACATTAATGAGAAGGGCTGAGGAGTTATTTTCAGGGGGTTGGGGACTGTTTTGCTTCAAATGCATTTTGGTTTGCTTTGCTTGGGTTTGGTGTTGGTTTTTTTTTTTTTTTGGTGGTGTTTGTTTGTTTGGCAGCAGCCCCTAAAAAGCCAATGGGCCTCACAGCGTGCCCAAAGCTCACTACAACCATATGTGTGATGTCTGTGACAGAGAGGTCAGAGCAAAGACCACTGCTTCTGGTCACTCCCTTGACTTCTAACACATACAATGCATGATGAACCCACTTCTCTTTTCCTTTCCAGCACATTCCCCCTCGCCCTGGCTTACAAGCCTCTCCCCTCATTGCATCAGATTCAGCCATGCAGAGATAAAGACTTTGATTTACTTTGCAAAAGATAGAGGGAGTAAAAAAACCCACACACACCTCCCCCCACCCCCCAAAAAAA
>VWZY01005194.1:320315-347612 GCA_013399075.1 Chloroceryle aenea | reverse complement strand
AAAAAAAATCACAAAAGTACCAGTTGTGGAGGAACCCAGTGTTTTTACCACACTACTGCCCCAGTTCCAGGCATCAGCTCTAGTCAATTCTAGTCAATTACCCCAGACAATAAAGTCATTTATCACTTGAGGACCTACACAGATTTGATACCTGATGCAAAGGAGATGACTGTTTCCATTGATTCAGATGAAATACTTGAGCAGAGCTGTGGTTGGCCCTGGCTAGAGCTCACGTGCCATTTGTGATGGTCTAATAAATAAACCATTAATTACAAAACAGAGCCTGATAAATCCTGATGGGGCATATCTGCAGCTGTATCTCTCCTCTGACTCCTATAATTAATGGCTTAGTACTATGCTAAGCCTCACTGTTAAGCGAGGATCAGATCATCTAGAAGCAATACTATGTTAGTGACATTCATGCATAATTACTGCACCTGGCACAACTGACAAGGTCACTCCTTGTTTTGGCCAAGATTTTCTTGGTGGAGACCTTCCATGTTGGCTGGGGATGCCTTGCCGTAACACAGTCTGTTTCCTATGCCAGGGCTTCAGCTGTGATACCGAGACAGGGAAGCAGGAGACAAATCCCCCATCAAAGGGGGAGATCAGCCCTGAATTCAACCAATCACCGGATGATGATAAATGAGAGATGCAGGGACTGACTGGGCTCTGGATGGTCTGCAGGCTGGGAAAGGGCTATCCCACTCCTGGTAACTGGTTTAAAGGAAAACTTCAGGTAAGACACCCACAGGCAAGTAGCATCTTGTGAGTCTGAAAGAGAAGTATGGACAACTACAAACTCAAAGTGCCTTTCTCCTACACAACAAAACTACAGCCTTGCTGTCAACAGTTTAATTGAGCTATTTTTTTCTTGAAGTAGTGCCGGATTTAGAAGCTTGCAACAAGTTCACAAGCCTTGCTGATACACCAGAGAGGAAACATGATCCAAATCAAATGGCATTCATCTGTCAGTGCAAATACTCCTCCTGTAACCATGATGCACAGCCCCAGAGTTCAGCCAATAGAGGCAAAAGCTGCCAATGCTGGGGACTATCTGCATGAGTGACATCAGAAGAGAAGTATTACTACTTTCTATAACCAACATATATGATCTTCCAAGAATGCATTTCAGTCTCAAGCTAGGCTAATATACATCCAATTACCAGTAGAATTCCTTTACTATTTACCAACCTGTTAGTTAAAGGAAGGTGCCAAGTATCAGAGAAATGTAATACAATAGCCAATCATTTACATGAGAGTAATTTAACTTCATACTATTTTAACAAGGTTGCACCTTCCTGATGACATTCTTCCACAGTTTCAGGGCAACCCCCCAGATTCTTAAAACATAAATATATTGCAGAAGAGACTACCACAGAGAGGAGAGGGAGGAGAAGGCATTTGTCTTTGATTTGACTCCTTCCAGCCTGATTGGAGACATAGACGGATATGTGATTAAAAAAAACCCCAAACCAACCAACCAAACAAAAAAAACCACAAAACAATACCCCCAAAAAACCAAACACACCCCCCCAAAACAAAACAAGAAAAACACCAAAAAAGCCCACCAAACCAACTCAAAAAAACAAAACCAAAACCTACTAGATTCTGTCATGATAATTTCTTGCAATTTAAAGAGGTGACTTTGCCCATTTCAATTAGAATGTAAAATGAGCTTTGTTTGGAAGCATAATGCATCGATCCACAAAAGACGTTTAAATAACTTATGGGCTATTACTGAGTAATGTCCATCAGAAGGTATTCACCTGAGTTAACTCTCTTTCCCAAATGAAACAAGTGCAACAATAAATAATACCTAATGTGTAATTCCAAGTAAAGACTGGACCAGTCTTTTTTCTTTCATTAGACTTGGTACAGTGTACATGCTATACTTTTTTAATACCTTTAAATAGTTTAGGAGAAATAGTGCAGACTAAGACTTACAGGAAATCATCTAAGTTCCTAATTTTAAGAAACAGCCTATAAATGAAATTTTAGGAAGACAGAACTTCTTGATTAGAAGTAAACTACTGTTGTCACACTCAGGAAAAAAAAAGCATTATATCTTATTACTCTAAATTATTACATTTATTACTGTAATTTAGGAGTACCACAAAGACAACCAAAGAATCACAGCCTGGGACTTCACCCTGCTACACTCTGCCCAACCAGCACAGAAGAAAGCACGACAATCTAGAGATAAGATATTAAAGCAAAAAATGGCTGCTGTTAGAAGCAAGCATCAGCTTCTGATTTTTGACAGGGAGCAACAGCAAATGCATTTCTGACTCTCCATTTTCTTGCTGTCTGGTTCTTAAATGTATCTCTCCCTCTTCTCCACTCATCAATCCTGACCCTTATTTCCCACATGTGATATTTCTGTCCTTCCCATAAATCTGATGTGCCTGATAGACCAGGCATGCAGGATGCTGATTAGCACTGTCAGCTTTAAAGTTTCCCTAACCTATTTCTTAGGTAATCTTGTACAAAGGCCTATCTACAGCCAGCACATGTGGCAGAGATGCAGTAGCTCACCTCTTACTCCATAAACACCTGCAATATATCAGAGAAAAGCTCTTAGCCCAGATGTTGAAAGTTAGGCAGGGTCATAACAGCCTGGCTGAAGCTGGAACTTGAACCCAAATCCCACCATGTGCTTGTACCTTGCAAGCTCATCATGGTGAAGGCTGTTAGTGGATTCACGGTGGGAAAATAGAAGGCAAAGCATAATGCATGAACTTATGCTGGCAAAAAGCAATGCAAATGAATAACTCTACTCACAGGAGCAGTCTCCATAAATCCCGAATCATGTTTGTATTCAAATACATCCTCCCACATCTGCAAAATGTGTGAGGAGGCTGAGAAAGAGTCATCTGCAAGTACAAAGATTCACACCACTTAAAGTCATCTTTATTAAAAACAAGCTGTATATATTTACCAAAGGACTATACAAGCAACCTTGGCTGTCTCCGTTTCGTCAGTCAGTGCCCAGGGGACCGAGGTGCTCCAGAACATATCAAGAAGGATGTGCTTCTTCAGCCAAGGGGGTTGAAACAGCTCCACTTCCACTCGGGGGTTTCACTTCAGAAAACACCTAGTTAGATCATATTTTATAGCTTGTGTCATGCTGACTAAATAATTTAATAGCTCCTTTTGGCTTCAAAATCTCTGAGATAGGGAAACCTACCTACTGCACCACAGGTGGTAAATCCTACCAAGAGAAGAGTAAACAGGGCCTTTTAAAGCCAATCAACCAAAGCCCCATGTAAACCAGTGGGTGAGAATTTCGTCATTATGAAAGAGATTGGTTAAGTTATGGTAAAAATCTCAGAGCCTGGAACTTTTGATCAGTATATACTAAGCTCTAAAAGACTATGTAAATAACATTTCTTGCCATAAAACACAAATGTATTTGAAGAGGAAATCATAGCACATACTACAAATACCTAATCTACCATAGAGTTTTAGAAACTGAACCATAAACATGAAAAATCCAGCCAGAGAAAAAAATCTGGTTCAGCAGGGACAAAACAAAAACAAAAAAACCTAAACTGCAGCTGCTCCTCTCAATCCAAAGGGAACTAGGATCTTTATAATGGAATAACTGCACTTAAAATCTGCTTAGGGGACTTACACAGCAGCTAGATACTAATGAAACCATGGATTTTAAGGGTTCCAACTCCACAACGTACTTAAGCAAGATGAGTTGCGTGCACAAAGTCAGGAATTTATCTATCTGTACTTCACATGCAAAATCAATACCCTATATTTTATTCTCACTGAAATTGGCTGTTTGCACATGACACCTTTCCTGGGAAGTAGACATCTTTGAAGATGAACTGCTGAGCCACAGTCTCACATTTCACAGCCAAAACAGCAGCTCTGAAGCCCCTTGGACTTTTCTATTGAAGACAAGCAGCACAAGGCAGTTTTTCTCCATGGAAATGGACACAAGACTCAGGTATCTTTGAGAAAAATGACACATGATTTTTAAAGACCTGTGCCATGTTGTGATGCTAGGTGCATGGTCCTGGTTAGTTCCCCAGTACAGCACTTCCAACAGTGCACTTGGCAATTAGCCTTGGGGCTCCACAGGAAGGTGTAAACTTGCTTGCTTTTGAGTGTTAGGTAGCATACTTGACATTTATAATGGTTTCCTTGATCAGTTAATCTGCAAAGTCCAAGGCAGTTTCAGCAGAAGGCTATATCAGCAAGCACACAGGAGGAGGGGTCTGTAGTACTGGGGTGCCAGATGCAATGCTGCTGAGGCTTCCACCCTGATGGCACCTCTTGGTTAGAGAGTCCTAAGGACAGTGGCTGCTGCACAGGTACACTGCCACATGAGTGTACACAGCTCTCCAAAGCACTTGTATCTATTTCATAAAGTTTTCTCTGCCTTATTGTTACTGTCTTAAAAAAAAAAAGGACCAGGGGAAACTTCTGGTCTTAGGGGAAGAAGCCACAAGGCCTCCTCTTTGAAAATGGACCAAGGGTAGGAAGTTCAGTAAAGTGTAGAACTACTAAGCAAAAGAGCCTTTTTTAATTTCTGCTGTCTAGCACAGACATGAATACATACATCTTGTATATACCTTCCCCACAATTTTCAAAGGGTAAAACACTTCTGTTTTTCCTGTGCACACACAATACCTCTCCACCATATCTAGCTCTAGTATTATGAAGTTCCTAGCAGTTTAAAAGACAATTAACACACACACAAGATTAAAATCTACTTAGTAGAAATAATTTTTGACAGAGAAATCTCAAAAGAGATGAGGAATTACACATGCCAGCAACTGAACAAGAAACAGTTGATATTAAGTCAGAGACAAAGATGAAATGCCAGATTGCCTAAAGTTGAACATCTGGACACTTAATAGAGCACCTGTAACTTTTTTGGTTGTTATTAAGAGCACAGTCTATTGAAGAAAGGACAAAACTATTTGCAGAGTCTGCACTCATTTTCTCACAAGAGGATGCTGGCAGTGAAGTAGAAGAAATTCTTACTTTGGAGATCACTAAGCCAGCTGCTAACTATGGTACAATCATGTCATCTACTACCAAAATCATACCAATCCCTTCCTTGGGCTGTCACCAGTGTCAAAATTCAACGCCCACCTTATTTTCCAAGCTGATAATTTGACAGGGATCCTAGATAAGGACAAATATTTTCATGTCTTCAATGCTACAAAGCAAGAAACACACACGTCAGTATTTCTATACCTTGACCTGACAGAAATTAAAATTTAGTTTCCTCCTCTTCTTCCTTAATTTTATCACGCACTACTTTTCAGGAAATACCTACATTATTCTAAACACTCAAGAGATAAATGTTGTTCCCAGATAAATTCTTTATATGATGACACTTCTTTAATTTGGTCACAGACCTGCCAGATGCAAATACCTACTCACTCAGTTGGAAATGGAAGAAATATTTCATGAGGAAATATAAAGATGTTTAATAAAAATATTTCATTTCTTTGAAAAAAAGGGGGAAAAAAAGCTAATCCCAAATACATAGAGGCTATTGGTAGAGAATTATGAGAGCCTTTTTCTACATTACTTGTACGGGACTACATGGAATGAGAAATACCCAGCAGATTTCCCTTCTAAGTGCACATCTGTAATAGTAAAAAGCATGGTGTTCACATTCTTTTGAAGACACGGTACTACGTTTTAGCTATTTTCCCCTAGTCTAATGACATCCTGGGAAATACGTATGCATTTACCACTGCCATCAAGCATCACATCCATCAGCTGCAAGACACTTTTCCCAAGACAGCGGAGAGTGGAAATAAGATGTGATCCAACCCTAGTGTTTGTTTCTCCAAAGGGTCTCCCTACAGACAGTCCCTTCAAATATCATAAGTAAATGAAAACACCTATCTCAACTAAGCAACGGCCCATAGTGCAAACGCCCAAGCTCAAGCTCTGCTAGACCTGGAAGGGTAAACAGCATGGTCACAGCAAGCTCTGCTCATTGGCCAGCTCAGACTCACCAGGAAAACTCCTGGGGTTGGATATATTTGTTTGGGCTCTTGCACAGACTGATATATTTATGCTGCTTTCAGCACTTAGCTAACACCTTTGCATTGTTTGTATATTCTTTTTGGAGGTTTTACATCATGTAACAGCTCAAGATGTAGGAATTTCCAGAGTTGCCTTGATCCTCGAATGAGGGTGTCTTTCAGCATAGGGATCAAAAAGGCAAGCTGTTCCTGCTTTGTGTTTAAATTCAGCATTGTACCCTTAAAAGGTGAGAGCCTGAGGGGAAAGACCTTTTGCCAGGTTAACATCGGTTTAACATGCTGCATGGAGATTAAAACTGGTTTTACAAACACAGTTCCTGAAGAGGCCCAGCCAAGGGGAAGGCAGTCAGATTTGCAGCAGGGAAACCAAATTCAAACAGCCATACTAGGAGAGAGCCCATACCTTCAAAGCATATTACATCTTTCCTTGGATGACAGATCAGATGCACTGGGGAAACTGCACTTCCTGTGTTATTCTCTGCACAAGGCAGCCTGGAAAAGGGACTGACATCTAGGGGTTTAGAGCTGACGTACCACCTCAGGAAAATTCTCTTCGGTGAGCAAACACAGTTTTGCTGACTGGTTGGGGAAACGGCACTGGGCACCAATCTAAATCCTGGAGTAAAGTGATTTCAGTAAAACCCCAATGAGTTCTACAAACACTAAGAATATATTGCACATTATCCAAGAGCAACAGCCTTTGCCCTTGCTCCCTGCAAAATCCCCAACTCCCAAACACAGCAGTCATAGCAATTTGGAGAGGGAATGCAAGCAGGATGAGGTTCACCTCCTTTCAACTCATACTGTTGCTAGAACTCAAGCTACAAGAGAAGTGCCTTTTAAGTTTTTGGTCATTTGTTGGACATTAGGATGTTTTTCAAAATATTTTATCTTGCTAACAGTTAAGGGAGTCCCAGCCTCTTAGGGGGAAAAAAAAAAAAAGTATTTCATATTTAATATAGGCAAAATCTCTCTTTTTCTTTTGACATTTTAACCAATTTTCAGCTTGGTGATTGACATCTTGGTCAGAGACATAAACAAAAACTCTTTAGTATCATACCAATGTGCTTATTCTGTTTTCAGCTTTTCTTTTGGCTTGCCAAAACAAAGAAATCAGCTGTCTCCCAGGGCAGAGTTGACAGACACACTGATTTTCAAAACACAAATATGACAGAGGTTGGTGCAAGCCTTCAGGCTGAAATCAAGGCAAGAAAGTGGGGAACAAAGTGCACCGCAGTGTTTTAAGGGAGGAAAAAAAAATGCTTATAGGGCTAGCTTAGCTTCTGGAGTAATATTTTCTGATCTCTGCTCAAAAAAGATGATTTAAACATCTGAAAGATTCCCCCCATCTCAAAACCAGCATGTCAGAATAATGACCATTTCTGCTGACCCCATGGGAGGCATGGGAATCATGCCAATCCATCACACAGATGCCACTGTCCACTCAGTGTCTAGCATGACTGTGCTTTTAAAAGGTTAACAAACTCCTTGTGAAAGGCTATTTTTTTGCTTTATCTCAGTTTTTTAAAAAAAGTGGGAAATGTACACAATCTGCATCCATCCTTGGAGAGGCAATGCAGGAGGAAGCATCATTGCTGGACTCCAAATTTCTTTACAGGCTTGACAAAACTAAGCCATTGCAAAACACAAGTGATCACAAGCTGAGAATTGCCCTATGCTTTGATTCCTTTGTACCAAACAGAAGTTAAAAGATTACTGAGAGATGTACTGTAGGCTTCTGCACTACAATACATCCATCTCAAGAACTTGCAAGGCTAAGACTTTGGTAAAGCAACAATTCTGTATTAAAATGATGATTTGTTTGGACAAGGTTTTCTGGAGGAATACTGCACAGCAGCTTTTCCAAGAGAGATCAGCACAAGCCAAAGTGCTCATTTTATCCTACCTTTTCACCAACTTAAAAAAATGGCAGTTCTCTCCGAGTACATTTTTCACATCTCAAGAGAGTTTTATTTTACAAAGAATAACTTGTATTATCCTAAATCTCATAGATCTTAACCAGAGAAAGACAATAAATGAGGGGAAGTTACTGTGTTCCAGAAATTAATCAAGGGTGGATTTCAGAAAACATGAACATTTTTAGACATTTTAAATCTCCAAGTGAGGGGAAAACTAGAGAGACTAAATATATATATATATGCATGCATATACTTGATTTAAATGATGAGATTCTACTCATGAAAATAATGTATATACACAAGACATGGCCAAAATGATAGCCTTGTTGTCCTATTAATCATAATTATTTCAAAAGTCTAATAATGTTATCTTTGGTCCCAGCTTTAGCAGCCTGTAATTAAACACAAGCACTTCTTTTTCGGCATGAGAATCTGGCACCAATGCTGTCTCTTTAAACCTCTTTTGTGTTTCTAAATTAGAAAACCCAAATGCAATTTTCTTCAGATATGAAACCTAGTCAAGGTCACTGTAAAATAAAAAGAACAATTACCTTTGAAAGAAAACTGTTGTACAGGAGTGAAATACAATACATGAAAAACTGTCTAAAAAATAAAACTATTGCTACAAGTGGCATCCCTTGTTCAGCCTAAAATGACATGCCACAGTTCCAGAGATTTCTGTCAAATTAAAATAAATAAGTAATGGAAAATATTACTCCTACAAATTTGTTTCCTGGACTTTTATTGCTGCAAAGTAGGAAAGCTTACTGTTTTTATAGCTCTGATAATGGAAAGCTGGCTCTATCTCCCCACCATCTTCCCGCTCCCCAAATGAGCCCTGAACAGCTAATAAACATTAGCACAGAATTTCTCATTTTGTTTCCTCTATCACTCAAATGGCAGAAGCTTTTATGAATGCTCTGAATAAAGTTCAGGATGGAGTTGCCCTAGCTGAAAAGACAAAGAGAAAGCTAACATTAAGGGTTTGGAGTTAAGTTTTTTAAACAGACAAAATTATCTTGGCTGTGACCCTTCTCTAAGACCAGCCAAGATTTTATAACTCAGTAAAATTAAATGTGTTATCAGCACAAAACTGACTGTGCTACCCAGCAAAGATAAATTATCTCATTAGTACCATAGAAATCAGATGAGGTGCGCCTAGTAAGTGACATACTAAATGCAATTATAAAACCCTACTGAAGTGATGTTAGTGACCTGACACATGACAAAAACCCCAACAAGTCAATGCAGAACCCAGCCTGGAAGATGCACTGATATTATTTCTATGCAGCATCCGTGAGATACAAAAATACTACTTAGCTATCAGTATAAACCCCATAATCTAAAGCACAGGAAAGAATTAAAAAAAGTATTTACATGCAAAGAAGGGGTAATCTTCTAGAGAAGCAAAGCTACCACTAATGCAGCAATGTGCAGTTGCTAGGATGAGGTGAGCAGATTAGGAGAGCTACCTTCCCACATCGCCCACCTCCACCACCATGTGCATGCCTTGACATAGACATATTCCCACTTTTCACACCTGCAGTGATAATTTGCCAATATTAACTAGCCTAAAAATGAGGAATGTGGGAACTACATGGCTCAAAGAGACTGTTGGGATCCCCCCAACCCACCTCCTGACAGCATTTATCCATCTCTTCTCAAACCCCTCCCTGGTGCCAGAGCTTCCAGGACTGCTGCAAGCAGTCTGTGGTGCTTCTCTCCCTTCTCTGTTGCAAAGTTTCTTCTTAAAATCTAATCTAAATTTTCCTTGCTGCAACTTACTGCTCTTTATCCAACTCACAGTAGAGAGATCATACGTTACTCCTGTCCCTCGAGCAGGCCTTTACACCTTCCAGGGTCACACAGCCTAACCCAGAGACCTGATAACAGCTTGCATTATTTCAACTTGCTGTCCTACATCCTATTTTCTAAATCCCTCACCATTCTTGTTGTTAACCTTTGCCCTTTCTCATATTTTTCTTGAGGAGCTGTGCACACAGATACTCCAGCTGAGTCTTACAGGTACCAGCTACCTGAAAAGGATTCATTCATACAACATACGTACAACACTCTTCACATCCAGCAAGACATCTTGCAAAAGTATGTCACTTGACTTGTGCCTAGCTTGTGACACTTTAACTTTCAGAGTACAGACAGCACTTAGGAGTCATCCTCTGTTAGGGCAGTATAAACACCACCGTTTTCACTTGCCTGATGAGAGCACACCCTGCATGAGAACACAGTCCCCAGTGAAACCCAAGTACTGATGGCTGCAGAAAGACTTTGGCAGGGCCACCTCAAATGCAGGGACTGCTCTGAATGTGTGCTAAACTCCTTTTCCTCATTAGCCTCTGGCTCCATCCTTTGTGGCCACAGCAAGCACAGATGGGAGACAAATGAGCAGCCCAGCACCCAAAACCTGACCTCCAGCCACTGATTTAACCCAGCAAATGTTCACAACAAAGTGACTGTTCCCCAGTGAGCAGCTCAGCATCTCCCCCAGGTAACAAAATGACAGCCCTATGCAATTTGGTCTCTGCTTAAGGCAGAAGCTCTGGAGAGGGGTTGGGGATGGCTGTCCCCAAAATACAATCTTGATGGATGGCAAAAAGAATTATTTTTTCTTTTTCTTCTGACTTGCATCTAACTTTCACAGTGAATTCAGAAAGCAAACTCCACTTCAGGCTACAGTGCTGAGGGAGTTGCCTCTCATTTCAGGCTGTAGAAAACCAGTTTTCTGCTATATCTCTCGTAACTGAAGCAGCACTGAATGGGCCTTGAGTAATGTGAAATTTTAGACAAAGTAATCAAAAAATACATTTAATTTGATAAAATCAGATGAAATCTACATGCGGTTGTACCCGAGACAAGCGGACCATTTTTACTCTTTTGGGGAATATTGTGTTACTGATAGAAAACCTCATTTTTTATAGAAGAAGACAAGTGGCTTCTGCACCTGCAGACAAGGAGGCAACCCAAACAAGACAGGGCATTGTTATGGAGCTCCCTGCTGTCTTCCTCTACTCACCAACTTTGTCATGTAAAAGAGGGGAGAAAAAGGTGTGGAAAAACCTGTATACTCTTACTTCACATTGCTAGTAAAGGAGAAACCAAACCATGTACTTTTTAGATGCTGATGTCAGAGAACCCAGGGGTTTTGTTCACTTAATGAAATGAGTCAGCTTGAAATGCTTTCCTTCCTCTTAATGCAACTTTCAGCTGCCATCAGAGCCCTTGAGAGTGGCACTGTTAGGTGTCAGATGTGGAACCAACCATTCCAGAGAGAAAGCAACCATTTTCTGAGCATTTTGTTTCATTCTGCAATAAAATAAGTTGCACTGTTTATAGAATTACTCTATCCACCACTTAGACTAATATAATTTATGTTCTTTTTCATTCTCTGCACAGTTTGTTACTTCTGGAAGTTAGGAAACAAAGTATGAATTGACTATTTTGAATCCTCAGAATAAAGATGGGTTAATGTTGTTCAACTGCAGGTATATTACTGGGATGGATAAACTCTACTTTAACCATACAATTATGATGTACCAGAGGTTTGGGATGTCATCCAGAGGGAGCTAGAGAAGTTAAACCTGAGGAGGTTCAACAAGACCAAGTGAAGGGCCCTGCACCTGGGTCAAAATAATCCTCACTATTAATTCAGACTGGGGGATGAGGTGCTAGAAAGCAGCACTGTGGAAAAGACTTGTGCATTCTGGTAGATTTAGATTGAACATTAGGAAGAAAATTTTTACTATGAGGGTGGTAGAACACTGGAACAGGTTGACCAAGGAGGTGATGGAAGCCCCATCCCTGGAGAAATTCAAGGTCAGGCTTGATAGGGCTCTGAGCAACCTCATCTAGTTGAAGATGTCCCTGCTTACTGCAGGGAGGTTGGACTAGATGACCTTTAAAGGTCCCTTCCTACACACACCATTCTATGATTAATTACTTGCTGACACTAGTAAAAAGAAATAACCAATACAGATAACTGCATTTTCATGTAATTGTATGTTAGCACACAAAAATTACATACAGTAAAAAGATTTGAGCACATTTAGCTCTGTTTGTGGGCAGTGTCCAGATCCTCTGTTTCTAACTTTGAAAGGTTAAAAAGTTTAACTGGATTAATTTGGTGGTCTACATTATTATCCAGTAGGAATATTTTGAGCCATTACAGAACGTCTCTTATGTTGCCTGAGATACAAACCAATGAAATCAAGATGAGAATTTGTTATTGGCTGGAACCAATTATTTCTGCTGGAAGGAAAGATCAATTTGTGATAAGAATTAGAATGAAATAAGTGATAAGAACTTGAGAAACCTTGACCTTAGAGTAAGCTAGTATTTCCCTTGGAATAATAATAAATGCAGCCTTTATTTTACACTCTTTCATATGGGAAACTAATCTAAAAAGAAAATATCAATTTTCAATGTCCAGGTTGTTTGCCCTTTCTAGCTGAACAGAAACCACCAATAAAATGATTCGTTTGCATGCCACACATTTAATCTTTCAAGTCTGAGTACCAGCTACCAGAGATACTTTATGCTATCAAGAACTAATCACAGGTTACTAATCAATGGAAAGAGAAAACTGCCAAAAAATGTTAGTGAAGAAGTTTTGAATCAGCAGGGGTTGAACTCATCAGCTGGTCTGTCCATAAAGCACCGAATACCCTTCCTGATATGTTCGCCCATCTACTCCTAGGTTCTCCCATAACCATAAGGCTGCCACCTTTAATTGCTCAAGGGAAGTGGTCGGCCAGAGGCCAAACAATGTTCCTTACCAGCTTCTACTCTTTCTCCTGGTTTTGTTCAACATAACGAGACCATCGCATTTCTTAAAGAATAACATATAGGTGCTGCTTAAGTGACATGCAGAGATGTTTTTAGTAAAGACTGCTAACTTCTCGGGTTCACAGCCCTCCTGTACCATGTGATTCCTGCTGCCTTTGCATACAAATGATGTTCAGTTCCACACACAGCACAGATCCAGCCCTCAAACAACAATTTTGGCTACTTCCTGTGAGACACCCCCTCCACACACACCCCTGAGACTCAGCATATGTAGCATTTCTTCAGCTCAATCACCCACAAGTTTCTAACAAGAATTTAGCTTTTTATTTCCCTTCAGGCTATGAGAAGTTAGTCTGATCATCACTCTTGCAGTCATTTTGCAGCAATTCCACTCTGTTCTCCAGGCTATCAAGTTTCATTCCCTTTCTTGCTCCCCACCTTTTATCTTCTCTGTGCTCCTGGGAGGAGTGCCACTGCAGAGGCTTCTCCACCAAGGACTGGGACTAGACACACACTGCCTCACCCCCTGCTTAACTGGGGGACAGATAACATAGTTCATGGGTGGCCACAGAGTTGGGTCAAGCCCTCATCACTGCAACTATATAAATTTTAATACTAATATGTGCCTTCTGACTGTGTGCTAAGATAATAGAAAGATGAGAACTGGGTGTGAAAGGGCACTTCACCTCCAGCTGCATTTCATGATGGGAGAGTGGGACAGCATTTGCAATACCCCTGTAGGATTTAAGATAGCAATTTTATTATAATTTTAAACATTTTAATGAAGAAATTATTTTGTAAGCCACCATCAGTGGTGGTTTCCATGGGTGCTACTATCTGATACTGATGGGGAGAGGGTCCACTGTGGCCTGTTGGGCTGAAGGAGCAGAGTGAAGGCTGGTTTCAGATCCCTCTCCCCTTGGTAGAGATCACCTCCTGGGAAGGCATCAGGAGAGCTGGCCTGGATACAAACATACCTCCTCCATCCACCCATTTCACCATCCATCTGCCAGTCCTACCAGGTCCTCCTGTAGCAGCACTGTCGTGAGATCAGGTCTGCATCAGCAACAGATGATAGAACAAGGGGAAATGGACTCAAGCTGCACCAGGGGAGGTTTCGCTTGGATATTACAAAGTACTACTTTGCTGAGCAGGTTATCAGGCATTGGCATGGGTTGCCCAGGGCAGTGGTGGAGTCCCCATCCCTGGAGGTGTTTAAGAACCAATTAGATGGGGTGCTTAGGGATATGGTCTAAGTGGTAGACTTGGTAGTGTTAGGTTGATGATTGCACTAGATGATTGTACAGGTCTTTTCCAATCTAGACATTTCTGATTCTAGGTTCAGCCCTGCTCTACACCCGAGGAACATCCCTGTAGCTCCTTCATACCTGAACATGTATGGGCTTTAATGCATTCATCTCTTATCATTCAAACTACCTACTGGTCAACCTTCTGACAGGAACTAAAGGCAATTCTTTAATTAGATATAGGAACTGTGACACTAAGTTAAATCATGCTTAGAAAGACAAAATTGAAAAATGATACCTAGTGGGATTTACAGATGATTTACTTTAAAGGTAAAGAAAATGTTATTATACACATGTACCCCAAGGACCTTTCCATAGGTGTTAAAAATATTCCTCTTAACAAAAGATAAGGATAATATATCCACTTATATAGAAAGATAAACGACAATGCTTCTGCTAAGATATTTAATAGAAGATTCCCAATTATAGACTGGAGCTCACAGTCCCTTTCATTCTTCCTCCATTTCAGATTTTGTGGGTTTTTCTTTTTTTTTGTGTGTGTGTTTGGTTTTTGTTTGTTTGTTTGGTTTTGGTTGCTTTGTTTGTTTGTGTTTGGGTTTTTTTGGTTGGTTTTTTTTGTGGGTTTTTTTTTTTTTTTCAACTGACAAATGATGTTATGGCTAGGAAATGTGGAGGCCACACGACTGTCCTCTGACCTAAGCAATGCTGATGAAGCCAGCTGCAAAGTGAGACACTGAATCCTAGCTCAGTGGCATGTAAGTAAAGTGAAAACACGTTTTCAAGTATCTGTCCTATTATAAAGTAGTATTTCAACCCAAATGTACCAGTTTAAAACTTAGGACCTTAACACGTATTGCAAGAGAGCCAAGCAGCATATTATTAGCTAACCTTCACACTGTTGTTGATTTCCACAACAACACGAGCAACTGACAGAAATTACTACTTGTGGTTTAACATTATACCAGAAGGGATAATGATAATTTCAGGGGGTTTCCCCTCTAAAGCTAAGCACTCTTTTGCATCACATTCATCTCTTCTGACACAGCCCCAAGATCAACCGAAAAATCCCTACTGACTTCTGCAGGAGCAGACACACTCCAAATCTGCTCCATGAAAAAAAAATAAATCTGTTTCCTCTGTGTATAAAAATTGAACTTGAAGATATTCTGGCTGTAATGCAAACACTGCCCAGTGCACAAGGCTTTTTGTACCTGTGTGACTTTCCTTGCTTAGGTAAATTAACCACTGTAAGATGCCATTCATTTCCCACCTCTCTGTTTTGTGGCAGTTCACTGCCACTACAAAGGCTAAAGTACACAAAGGTATCACATGCCAGCATCTATACTGGAGTCAAAGCTCAGGAACACACCTCTCCCTGTACACCTTGCTTAACTTCAGAGGCAGTCCTTTTGCAAGTGTCATGTGGAAGCCGCTGCAGATATGATCATCAGGTATGAATCCCTCACCAATGCACTTTATCGCATGCCAAAAACTTGAGTAATATTTTTGTACATTTGGAAAAATTACTATCACTTACAGGGAGGTAATTTCCTTCTGAAGGAAGTATTTTAAGTTTTCCTTCAAACATTCACTGATAACATTTACCATAAATTTTGTGTTCTTACTTGCTCACTAAAGGGATCATCAACAAATCCAAAGGAAGACAATACTGCTCTGAATGCAAACTAAAATGAAAGTAAGGAGCATGTCGATGACAAATATAGAACAGTATGATACAGTAAATATACTAGTATGAGAGAAGAGACAAACAGGTAATGCTTTTCACACAGATTGCTTTAAGAATTGTCCTCTAGAACTGGTAAAGAAGGAGAAAAAAAACGTATGATGACAACTTTGCATCTTTTTACCTATCAAGGTACAATTCTTGCACTTTGCTAGAAACCAAAAGTCACCTGTGCATGTCTACTGTTCAGTAGCTCACTATATGCAGCAGGATGCTTGCTGCACTTGCAGGGGATGGATGCCCCGGCCCTAAAACTGCAGGCAACTTGGGCAGAAAACCCGAAGCCTGCTTGTTTCAAGCTAAATCCTTCTCCCTTCAGTCTCTCTTTAAAACATGACAGACTCAGAGAAGCTGGCATGACTTCCCCTTCCCCTTGACAAAGGAAGATACCAAAATCCTGCCACTGCTCTCTGTCAGTCACTTTTTTTCCAGTGCTGCCTTTATTTCCAAGCAGCAGCTAGAAGTTTGACGTTGCAGCATCAGAACAAACACAGCTGGGGCTTCCCAGGCAGGAAAGGTTAGGTATTTCACCAGCTTGACGTTCCTGCATCAACAGGTAGAGAAAAAAAAAATCACCTACTCAGGAGCCACAAAACCCTACCACAGCATGACTAGGCAAGGTAGTATTTGAAGGCTCTGAAGAAGAAATTATTTGGAAGTTGGAATACATATAATAATTAGAGGTAGCATTGTGATGCACAATGTGATTTCATGCCAATGTCATTTCAGCCCCATGAAGAATGCCTTTATGACTATCTGGCTATGAGAAAATCTTTCTCTATTACTCTCTTGAAAAAACAGTAATCTGCAGGGACTCTTGGGGTTCCATCCTCTTCATTCATAGGGATTCATCTGATAAAGATGCTCTATCAGTAATTTTATGTTTAATCCCAAATTATGAATGTTTTCAAGTCATGAACAGCATTAAAAAGCTTTCTTACTTTCTTCTGGCAGCCTGCAGTGCCAAATTGTTAACTCTGGAGTTTATTCTACAATGGATTATAAATGACATTTAGCGACATGATGGATATGTCCTGGCTTTGTAGCATAAAGATGATCTCAGAGTACAAGCCTTATTCCTTGTTTCACTAATACACTGCACATGGATCAGTGTTGTCAGCAGCCTGTACCCAGTATTTTGATTAATAATGTTAACATGTATTTCTAAATTGAGTTATTGCTCACATTTCTGAGCATATTTATGCTAAGACTGTTGGTTTTGGTGGGTTTTTTTTTGGTGTGTGTATGTGGGTTTGTTTATGAAAGCATTAGTTTGTGACCAACAGGCTTATCTTTGTAAGATACATTGTTTCAAAATGAATGCAAGATTGTGGGGAACAAAAAAGAGAAGTTATAACTTGCTTTAGTTTCAACTGAGAAAATATCTTCTGGAGGTTCTTTTAAATCTTACCGTATTCTCTCCAGTTTGCATGTCTGTACTGAGATTTTTCTCAGACCATACAAATAAGTCATCATTCAGCTCTCCTTTTGACACAAGGTCAAAGAAGCTAGGGTTTTCCCAAACAAGAATTGGTCTAATTTTGGGGAGTTTTCACAATATGCTTCAAATGAAGCCCTTCTAGACTAATGACATCTAACAACCCCATGCTAACATGTTTTCATTCAGCACTTAATATGTGGGGTATTCAGACAGATGCAGCAGCAACTTTCAGCCTCCATTAACCAATAGGGTGAAAGGCACAAGTCAAGACAGGCGTCATTGAAGTTCATTGTGGAGACTAACATAAGAAAGCACTGTAAATGTGTTTGAGATAGCTCTATCACACAAACTGTCAAAAAAGCCCTAACAAAACCATGCTAGTGGTACCTACACTTGCCATTAAGCAAATATCTGATTTCTTTTGAACACAAGACTTGACTCATGACTTTAACAGGATGAGCCATATGTGGAAAAATCACACTTATCCTCAAACAAAAACCTAAAGGAATGTAGAAACTGTATGAAACAGTCCTATTTTCTTCTCCCACTGAGTAGCAGCAAACTCAAAACATGAAAGAAAGCAATCTGCAATTTTCCTCTAGACGAAGAGTGTAGTCGCTTTTGATACATATGTGCCTAACTGTGGCTTTCTGTGAGCACAATTAATATCTCTAATGCAGCTAACAAAAGAAAAACCTTTTTAGAAATATAAAGGCAGAAAAAAAGGATCTAAAGCTGAGCAAGTGGAGGGAGGAACAAAGCACAAAAGCAGCTCCAACACTTACAGCAACCTACAAGCACACCATCTATAGATGAATCTCTTGCTATGAAACTCATTTATGTGGATCATTACCTTCACATGATATCTATACATTCCAGAAGAATTCAAGTGACTACATGATACACAGCTCAGCAAGTCATTTACATACACACATGGGTGCCTTTCAAAAAGTCCTGAAATTACGTCAGCAAGATGGGGAAATGGGGACTTCCCGTCTAGGGAAAGAAAGAATAGCAGAGAATACATACAGAGGGCTGGGCCTGTCCTATCCCTTGTGTTGGATATGAAAAGCAAGAGGTGCAGATGAAGTTAAACATGTAATTTTAACTCAGTAGAAGACAGATGTAGAACACATCAACCCTACATATATGGAAAAACATTTCAGAGCCACCTTTGCTATGCAGCTCTGTTCACATAAGAAGTTGGAAGAAAGCAGCAAGAAGAAAACAATAAAAGACTTGCGTAGATGTGGGAAGGGGCAGATGGCTGTATGAGCAAATTGTTTTGAAAAATTGGCTGGTGATGGGTTGGTGCTGAAACAGTAATTTCTCTGTAAGAGCTCTGCAGAGTGGCAAATCTTGGGAACCACAACAGATCCCTGCAGATAAAAGACAGATGGACTTTTCTAGAAGTTGCCCAGTCATGCCCCCGTGCAGCTCTGCGATGTTTAACATGAGCAATGCAGTGTGCCAAACTGGCCCAAGAGCTGGCTGGACCTCCTTACCACTGCCATGTCCCTGTCACTGACTTGCAGCCCAGAGAATAGGACTCCCAACAGCAGCCCCAGGATCCTCTCTGAAGGGATGCCAGGCACCCCAAGACAGCACCACTGAAGTACGCAGGCACTGTGTCATCGTCGAACAGGGGGCACTTTGCCTCTTAGCAAATTAGGAAATTATGGAATTAAGCTTGAAGAACACTCCTGACTCATGTTACCAACTTCTGCCTCTCCAGTATTTTAAAACTCTTTTTAATGAAAACCCTTTAGATGCTCTCCTCAAATCTGTGCCTGCACAACACACGTGTGGGGATGGGAACCAGCTCCACGCTGTCACAGAGAACCGGTTCCTGCTTCCCACTGATAAGAAAACACACTATACATTAATCTCCTTTTACAATATCATATAAAACCCTAATTACAACCTCATGCCTCCATAACAAACGCACCACACATTTAGTTCATGCACAAATGTCAGCCTTCAACAATTTTTTTCATGTGGCTAAATTTGTAATTAAGCATTTGCTTTATTCAGCAAGTGAAGTACTAGGGCATGACCACAGAGCCCAGCTCTACTTATATTTCCTACAGGATTTTCTCAGATATAAGCAAAACCAGAACAACTGACCAGATACACCAAGATCATCTGCATGTTCATCTGTTTTACACACCTACGGGTGGAACATAAAACCCTTTGTGAGCCCTGATCAAGAGATAACCAGAAGAGCACTTATTGAGCAACGTTCCAGTCCAGGGGACCATTAATCCACATGCTAATCCCTCTTGCTTCGTGCCATTTTAAAGATGGACAAACCTATCATTTTTCTTTTTACAGTTATTAAAAACAACCAAACAATTAAGCAGGATCATTTGTGGTAGTGCCAGATTTTTAAGTTAGATAAGACACATACAGTACAGTGTTTATACCTGTCAGTCACTCAGCCATCAACGGCCTTTCATGTCAGACACAGGACAGTCCTGAAAATAGGAACTCAAAAAATGTACTCAAAATTCACAAGAGCCTTCTTCTAAATTGGTGGTCAATTCTAGGCACTCATATTTCTCAGACAATCCCACACATGAAATTTGCTCTTATCTAATGATCTTTGCTAGGAACACACAGAAACAGAGTTAGAAGCAAAATCCTTTAAGATTTCAGTTCAAGTGACAAATATACCATGTCTACCTAACACACAACTAAATTAAAGGCTGCTGATCCACTACAGTGTTAAACCATGCTAAAAGCTTCCCATGTCTGGTTCTTGCAATGAACTACACTTCAGGATAACAGAAAAAAAATAAATCCAGTCATTAGCAGATAATAGCAATGCTTCCAACTGCAATGATGTTCCAGGCTTTACAGCCATCAGCTTTTATCAAGATGAAACAAAAGCTAGATTCAGCAAAACACAGGTAATCAGAGGCTGCTATAAATGTGTACAACATAGTTTCACAATATTTTGGTGGAAATGTAAGAGTCTTACATTAAAACACGAAATAAATTCACTGATTAGGCAAGAAAAGCATTTCAAATAAAGCAGAATGCACAGAACAGGTGATTTGCTCCTTTTCACCTAAAATATAACCATGAAACAATTTTTAAATTACAAAGTTATCACATTAAATGGTCTTCCAGAAGATCACACAGCAACAATGAATAGACTCCACATCACACATAAGAACACTAAACATGACTATTAACCTTAGGTAATTAGTCTCAAAGCCACAACACATTAGATGAATGTAGGTAGTGTTATTGCATAGACGTGCCACAAGACATACTGCCCTGTCTAATCACATGGGATTTCACCCTGTTCTAAAGCTCTAAGGAGAAAGAGGTTTTGAAGTGCTTATACAGAAAACAGAAATTCCGAATAAAACATTTTGCCATTAGCAATGGCAGTGAAGTAGACAATGTTCAATGTCAGAATTTAAGACCACAAAAGCCATAGAGCCCCATTTTCAAAACCAAGTAATTGGATTAAACAAAATCTGTAGTAAATATCTTTTTATAGATTTTTATCTCATGCAATTGTGAGAGCAACAGAAAAAGTCTTTGATTTTTAGGAGTGACAGACTTTACCATAGGCTTAATTTCAATGAGCCTATTGGAAATGAAATACAGCAGGAATACATAGCAAAATAATTAGTGTGTAAATATTCTTTTTGTGTAAAATGTATCAGGCAAGAAAATGTATTTAAGATCTGGATACAAAGCACATATGGCTAAGTAAACAGGAAGAAGCTGAATACACATTGTGTTGCAGTAGAGGTTCTGTATGGACAGCTGCACTCCTTCAAGTTACACAGAAGATAGTGGACAAAAGTCCAATCAATGATTGAAAGACAGGAAGCAAAAGGGAAGCACAGACCAATTTAATTGGGTTCCTACCCAGGCTTATGACCTATATTACAGCAGAATTTATTGGCCAAACTGACCGAGGCTCCATTGTCCAAGGACCAGACTGAGAAAGTACAAGCCCATCTCTCAAGAGCCTTCAAACCAAAGGCCAAGTAGGTGAAGAGAACAGAGAAATAAAACAGCGGATGTGCTTATTTTTTATTAATCAGAAGACACAATGTCAGTACTTCATTTGTTTAGCTGCAATCCACGTTGCACTTGCTATGTGACAAAACAAACCAAGAATTCTGCATTGAATCTTTTGGGAAGTGTCCATCTAACAATGTATGATGTTAGTTAAACCATCTCTCATGATTAGAATTATTCTGCATCTGTAAGGATAGGTGAAACAATCATCAAAAGAACAAGTTTCACCAAAACTATGCAGTTTTTCCTCAATAAAAGCATTGCCTACAGTCATTTTCTCTTGATTAGGGGACACTTTTAGAGACTGCCTCCATAGACTGCTGGCAATGAAGCCCAACAGAACATCCTATACTACTGCAGATAACACAACCTTTGAGAGTTAAAGCTGGCTTAGCAAATGCTTGCATAGCTCTTGACAAAGATCACTATTGACATCTGGTATCAGCCTGGCAGTCAGAGAATTACATGGGACAAGGGATACAGAGGGTGACAGGAACCACCCTTCTCTAGATGCCAAACACTTGAAAACACTATCTTTTGAAAGCTACACCAGAACTCAAAACACTGCTGGGGGTGGCAGTGGGAGGGAATAAAAAAATGCTATACTGCTGATGCTCTTTCATCATGCTCTTGGACCACTGAAGCCATTGCTTCACAGGCTTTAACAACATTAGTCCTTTTCTTCTTCCTTGCCAATAATGCCTTGGTAAACATTACTAATATCTAATAGAGAACTGCTTCTCAGGAAATCTTTTAATTCTGGCTAGATTAACAGAAATCTATGGGTTTTCTTGGCAGAAATGCCACCATTGCATATTGTTACTGCAGGAACCTTGGCAAGCAGCAGCAAGTCTGACCACCCACACCGCTACAACCAGAAAGAAGGTATACTTCACATGTGCCAGAAATACACTGGTTTATGAGCACTATGCCACAGTGAAAATTGAAAAAGTCCCAATCAACAATCTCAAAAATCAGAAATTCAGAAAAGTCACTTCCATTGTTACAGTTAATGTCACAACGGTGAAGTGTCACTTGGAGTTACTATTAGCCTAATAAAGACAATGATAGAGTATTTAATGTTTAATAGGCTCTTAGATTTGACTTTTGATATGAAAATCTGCATATTCCTAGATGTTTTACTATTTTTAAGTGGTTCAAAGTTCAACTCCAAGAGACCAAGAAGTACGCAAGACATTGAGGGAAAGCACTTCTTTTGTTCAAGCAGAAAGGGTATCAGCTTGCTAGCTGTAACAGGCTTTTTGCACAGCTTTGGGCAGTGACTCAACATGAATGCAAAACTTGAATCCTCTCTCATCAATCACAGAGCTCTTCCATCCCTTCTACCAGGGTCTGTGGTCTCAAGGCTCTGTTGCTTCATTAACAGGGTTATGGATGAATCAATGCAGATGCACTGAGATGCTCAGGCCCAGAGACACCTCCTTCACTTGAAAGGTACCCCAGTTTCTGGTTTGGCCATACAACCAGGACCACCTGGTTGCATGCCATGACCACGGTTCATGTAGTGCTGGGGATGAGGTTTGCCTGAAAACCCACACACTGCCATGCAAGAGTCAGAAGAGGTACTTCAACACTCCCACTTGTCTGTTGCAGAAGCAAAATTAGGCAATTTTTTTTCTGTGACATCTATTTTCTCCTTTCTTTAGTACAGAGGCTAATGAAGAGTTTCATGTACACATAATTGTCATGCACGGTAGTTTAATATCCCTTTGTGAGGCTCATGGTCTAAACACACAAAGACGACATATTGAATCCCACAGAAATTAAGTGCTGGGACATAAAACAAGCAGCAGGAAGGGACAGTAAGGTTGTTTCCTCAAGCCACACCTCTGGGATAACAAGGGCCCTTGAGGGAAGGTTGGAGGTGCAGCATCAGGAAAGTGACTTTGCCTTATATTAAAATGCAATTAGTAAATGCAGACAAGCAAAGCACGTTCTAGTGTACCAAGTCATGTTTTCTTAACTCCTTCAGCCCCAAAAATCAGTGCTCTCCCTTCCATTAGACCACCAAGAGCAGAGGCCTTGAAAAGGATGGAGACAATTTGCTCTGTCCAGAGCATTGTCCCCAAGTCTTTTCCCTCACACAGCCCAGTGGTTATCTCTCCTGTAGATGCAAAGACTGTGCCTTACAGCCTGTGTGAGGGGCTCTGTTCCACCCTTCCCGCAGGTCAGGCTGCTTACAACATGCCAATCACTTTCAAACCTCTCATGAGCAAGAAAACTAGGCATGATTTGTGGAGGGGGAAATCCATTTCAGCAAGAAGAGAGAAAAACCCACTACCTGGGCAGGTTTTCTTTTATATTAAAACAGGTGTGTGTTTGGAATGTTTGCAGCAGGGAGATGAATGAAGGGGTTGTCCATGGATTAAGTGGAAAATGGTATATGATATAGACATTTCTCATGCACACATTTACAAGCTATGTGTGGTTTATAGCATAATTAATCAGTAGTTGTCTCCTATTCTGTACACAAATGCAGCCTCCTATCCTTCCAGGCACATTTAATATATAATTTATATCCTTCTGTGATCCAAATAATCTTCTTCCTGATGGAAGATTCTGAGAAAAGTAATTAAAATTCCCACATGTGAAAACTCGAGAAGGGTACTGGACATGCTGTCCCTGTGCATCACTGGTACCTGAATGTTGAATCCCTGCAGACTCCAAGATGTGTTAATTCTGGCACATGTACAAAGCCACACAGAAATATATGTATGATTATTTCTTATCTGGCTTGAACAAAACAGAGAAAGATGGGGAAAACTATATCCTTAGAGAATCATGCTGCTTTTCAGCTCTCACCACATTTTTGTCCCGACTCTTATGAGTATGAAGCCAGAGTCACAATTCAGACAAAAACAAGTCCTCCTTTTGAGGTCAGTCTATCAGAAATCAGGGGACATAGAAACGTTTATAAAAGTAAATACAATACATAAATGTATTTTCCCTCTTCAAATAATCTCATGTCATATACAGAAAGAAGTATTCAGTTCAGTGTAGGTCTCCTCTTTGTAAGTATAACATGCCATATTTTCCACAGTTTCTTATTCTATATTTACTATTCTGTTTTGCTCCTGTACAGTTTCCTCTACTGCAATCAGTATGGGTGTCTGGAGCATGAGCTGTTAAGGTTTCTGCTCCTCATCTCACATCAACATGCTGGAGGCTTTCATGAACAACTACACTAAGGATCCTAGTTAAAGGTTTGCAAGATCTCACAAAACATGAACAAGTCACTAGAAGGAATTCCACCCACCCTCCCTCCCATCAGGAAGTTCAAGGAACACATACACACATTGTAATGAAAATAATTTAAAAATGTGAAAATTATTTGTGGGTCTGTAAGCCCTATGTAAGTGACACACAAGGTAGCGAAGTATCCACTGAAACACTGTTCTTAAAATCAACTAGAGGAGAACTCAATGGCATGGAAAAAGAAAGCGTGTACATCATGCAAAAGTACTACATCTACCTAAAGGAAAAATATTTGTCACATTTTAAAGACATCCTTGCCATCAACATAAAACTAAAAAGGAAAAATGAAAAAATTTTAAAAGAAAAAGGCCTATATATTTTATATGTATTTTTATATACTGTTCTATGCCAACCCATGATTGATCCTGCTTTGCAGACACTCATTTAAGAAAAGGTTAACTTCTCAAAAAATTAAGACTTCTCAGACAAAATTACAATGATGTATTTTTGTAAGAGGTCAAGTCACACAGCTTGTCATATAAAGCAGCCCAATATTACCTTCAACTTTGTTCCCTTCTCATGGATGCTTCATAAAGCCTTCCCATTTTACACAAGGGTGCACCCAAAGTTCAGATAAGGGAATCCTGCAATTGTTCTTTATGTACAAAGCATTAAAGCACACATTAAACACCACAGTATAAAAATTCAGTGTCTTTAAGAAGGACCAATGCCTGCAGCTTATGTATTTGTGTGCATTTTATCTGCTAAATACCAGCAAGCAGGCATTCCTCAAAGAGCCTACTAAGTTTTATCAACAGATCGTCTCTAATCCCTTCAACACTTCATCTCTGCCTTCAGCAACTAATGAGTTAAAGATGATAAATACCATTAACAAAGGAAAGATCCTCTCTCCTTTGTTTCCCAAAGAATGCGGAAGCCTGACTTCTAGCAATGTATTTTTATGTTCAGCGAAGTTCCCTAAGTGGGCACTTCTAGCTTTATTATTCTACCTTAAAAAAATAAAAATGCTTTGATCGTCCAGAGGACAAACATAGTATAAGAGTCATTAAAAAAAAAAAATCACTGTTTTCTAATTGTATCTGTTTCCTTACAGGAAAATAAGAGGAAAATGTACATCAACACCACAAATCCAGAGTCTGTCTTCATTTCAGAGAAACTCTTACCAGAGCAAAGACTATATATAATCGGTGATTAAATATAATCAGTGATTAAATACTAAACCATCAAATGTTACATATGTGAACTGCATTTCAGATGTAAATTTTGCCATAGATATCCCAAAAGGAGCCCAAATAAGTGACTGATGCCACAAACAAACAAACAAAAAGGTTTCAGGTTTGCTTGTTTTCTTTTAACAAACAATAGGTAAGTTACAAAACATACAGTTTGGTCCTACAATCTCCCCTTATGCTGGTAAATGTTTAGGTCTTCAATTAATACTGAAGGGATTATTTTACAGAGCCAGGAGAAATCATTAAGCAGTAACAGCAGTCAGTTTCACTCATTGATTTCCTAAGAAAGAGCTGAATGATACAAGTATTTGTAAAAATATATAACAATTTACCAAAGGACTGTAAGTTAGCAAAGTATCAATAAAAAACATTGGCTTAAGTGTCCGATTAAAACCACACAGTATTTTATTGTTCCTTTGAACCTGTCAGTTATGAGCTTTGACCTCTTCTGTAATGAGAGGGCAAATGTTCCGTATTATTTTGCAAACAAAATTACTACTAGTAGCAGGCAGCGAGTTCTTCCAAGAAAAATGGCTCTATTTTAGAAAGTTATTTGCAAATATACTCATTTTAAAGTTACACACATTTACTTATTTGATTTAGATTTTTCATAAAATCTGCACATTCATATCTGAGGTCTAACAGAGATTAGTATTATACTGTAATTCTATCAGCACAATAAGAGGAACAATCAATATCCTAAAAAAAGACACAGCCTGGATATAGTAAAAGAAAAAATAAAGTTTATATAAAATGTAGTTTTGCTTTTAAATCTTTTTTCTACCAAGCTTTACACAATTTTTAAAATTAGTCTTTTTGATTTGGACACTATTGAAGAGAACATTTGAGGAACAAATGTTATCAATATTTATGCTTTTAAAATGTGCCAGGTAGTAGAGTTAACACATCCACACCTCAATTTTAACAGAGGTCTGGTAGCAATCACACAGTACCATTTTAAATGAAGCATCTGACATGTCAGTTCACATTCACAAGGACAGGCAAGCTAATGCACAGTGTCTCTGTATACAGAAAGAACAACGCAGTACAGCAAGGCTTTTTGAGCGTGTGATAAGTCAGAGACAAATTTCATTTTAAGTTCCTCATTTGGGGGAAAGAATAAGGTCCATCCACCTTATTTCTAATTCCATACACTGATTATGCAGCACTTGCAAAAAAACAAACAAAACCAAACACAACCCAACCAAACACCCACTGCTCCCATCTCTGTTGTGTCCTTCTACCTCATGTGTCTTAGTCTTTCCAAAGAGACAACTACAACCTGATTCTCAGCTCAGGGTATTACTGTAGAATATAAAGCAGAAATTATGCTTCCCTATATAAAACTGCATTCCTTGAAGTGACTAATGGTTGACTGCATACATAGCAGTGGAAGCATAAAAGAGGGGGAGAAATTGTACTGTGCCTTACCAAGGAGTTACCTTACCTTTCCATAGATTTCTAAACTTTTAATTGTAATACGCAGCTGGTGGAAGCAGCTGAAAATGATCTGGACCTAGTACCGGGATTTCCACACCACCACCACCCCCACCCCCGCCACCACCAAGCTACCGCACATG
>VWZY01005194.1:257038-296357 GCA_013399075.1 Chloroceryle aenea | reverse complement strand
GAACTCTCCATGAGGGATGATAAGTATGAAGGCAGTACCTCAAGCTCAGGTAGCCTCCAAGCTGTCAGTATCTGGAGGCTGAGAGTGTCTAACAGAGAAGAGACACCCTATGTCATTCCTCTGCCGTTAGGTATGTGGACATTCCCCTGGTCCGTTGTGTCTGTTCTCATGTTCAGAATTCAGAAATGCCACCCACCTTCAGCTGGAGTATTTTATGTATAAATCAGGAGGTTGCATGGAACGATGTCTGTCGGACATCAGAGATCTGCAGCTGAGGCTGTCCCCAGCACATGCCTGCTGCTGGGCAGTGAAAGGGGTCCCCAGGTGGGCTTGCAGTAAGTAAAAAGCATCCTTCCCATGCAGGAGAGGTGCTTTCTCTGGAATTTCAGCCCAGAGAACATCCATGGGACATCTGCTGCCTTGTTCCCCACATATGTCATACCTTTGACAGTTCCACCCCAGCGTGGTGAGGAACGGTTTCAGCTTTCTCAGCCTTTCAGAAGGGGAAAACTGTGTTCCTAGAGGCGGTTCACAGTTCACAGGGTTGTGGACACTGACTTCCCAAAGATGGAAATAATAGGATAGAAAATGTGTCTACAAACCACTGTTTTTGTGAATGAGTGAACTGTATTATTTGGTCACAACAACCCCAGGCAACACTACAGGCTTAGGGAAAAGTGGCTGGAAAGCTGCCTGGTGTAGAAGGACCTGGGTGTGTTGGCTGACAGCCACCTGAACATGAGCCAACAGTGTGCCCAGGTGGCCAAGAAGGCCAATGGCATCTTGGCCTGTATCAGGAATAGTGTGGCCAGCAGGACTAGGAAAGAGATTGTGCACCTGTACTCAGCACTGATGAGGCTGAATCTCAAATACTGTTTCAGTTTTGGGCACCTCACTATAAGAAAGACATTGAGGTGCTGAAGAGTGACAAAGAAGGATAATGAAGCTGGTGAAGGGTCTAGAGCACAAGACACTGACTGCAGTCTTGAGAAGGAGATTTGATGCAAAGTGGGGGAAGTGCTGAGGGGTGGCTGAGGGAACTGGGTTTGTTTGACTTGGAGAGAAGGAGGCTGAAGGAAGACCTTACTTCTCTCTACAACTAACTGAAAGGAGGCTATAGAGAGGTGGGGGTTGGTTTTTTCTCCCAGGTAACAAGTGATAGGACAAAGGGAAATGACCTCAAGTTGTGCCAGGGGAGGTTTAAGTTGGACATTAATATGAGGTGCTTAGGGACATGGTTTAGTTGTGGGATTGGCAGTGTTAGGTTAATGGTTGAACTTGATGATATTAAAGGTCTTTTCCAAGCAAAAGAATTCAATGATTCTATGATTCTTTTAGGTGCAATAATAAAGAATTAAAAATAATTATGACCAACTCAGGCTTTCAGCAGTCAGGGATCCCACTGTAGTGAAAATGGAATCTGTGTATGTCTTTTCTGCACCAGAGCCTGCAAGGCAAGCAAACCTTTTCTGGGTATCTTCCTTCACTCAAGCAACAATGGTCAATAAGGCCTTTGTGTTGGGCCCAGTGAGGAAATGACAAAAACAATTGCATCTTCAGCCAAGAAAAGCCTTACAAGGTAAAAATGGTAGAGTTTCGGCTAAACAGCATAAATGCACTTTGGTATGAGTAACTTTATAGGTTAATATGCTAACGTATGCAGCAGAAGTGGTGCTGCCAGGTAGTGTTTGTGGAGGGCATCCAAGAGCAGATTATGGATACCAGTTTTGTCATGCATTGGTGGTTAGCAGAGTTTTAAAGGGTTACCCAGTAAACAAAAGTCCTACAAAATAATGATAGTTTTACAGAGCCAGAGATACAAGGTAGATAATTGAATAGAAAAGAGGGAAATAAACCCCACAAGGCAGTAATTCAAACAGTTGCAGCTGATAGGACCTATGTTAGAAGGGGAGGCTAAATGAAGAGACATTTATGCAAATACACAAAATGAAAACAGAAAGAAAAGTCTCCTGCCATCTGCATTACTGCCAAAGGTCTTCAAGTACCAAAGTAAGTCCAGGAGCAGAGTCATCAGAGGACAGAAACAGGCCCCCAGGTTTGACTTGCTGTTCAGAAAAATCTGCCTTCTTCCTCTGACGGAACAATTAGGGTCCCTAAGAACATAAAGGAGGTTAGTCTTGGTGATTGGGTCCCAGGCCAGAAAGCTACTCTCATTTCTTCTTTCTGCCTCTGCCCATCTGTGTAATATTCTTATCTATGTACAAAGCACAGGACATTCATGTTTGCCTGAAGCATATCTTTCAGAATGACTTCAATAATTCATTGAAATATAAGGGTGAGGAAATTCATAACTTTATGTGGCAGTTTGCTCCCAGTGCCCATTAACCCTAAAATGTCTGAAAATGTCTGCCACATTTCCAGCTTAAATGTATCTGAGCTCACCATCCAGTCTTTGATACTTGCTCTCCCTTTCCTCCACGAGGCTAAAGAGATCTTTAATGCCCAATATTTTTTCTCCCTTAGAGTGCTTGTCTGCTGTCTGTCAAATCATTCCTTGGTCTTCTTTCTAATCAGCTAATCCGATTGAACTCCCATCCTTTCACCAAAGAATAGCTCTCTGATTGTCCCATTGGTTTGGGGTTCTCTTCTTTATGTGCTTGCTGACTTTTTCCAAATACTTCTGGTAATATGGATGAGAGAAGTACACTCACTATTGCCAGTTTGGTCCGTCCAGTGCTGCATACAGATGTGCTTAGTTGTTGGTTTAGTGGTTTTTTGTTTGGTTGGTTTTTTTGGGTTTTGGTGTGGTTTGTTTGGTTGGTTGGTTAGTTTTCCCCCACTTTTTGTTTTTGTTTGTTTATTTCATTTTGTTTTGGCTTTATTCTTGTTTGTTGGTTTGGTTTTGTTCTTTTGGCTGTCTTAAAAAAAACAGCCCTTTTTTCCTTAGCCACTGATATCCCTGGACTTGTCTGAAGTACGCATTCTAGGCTGCAGAGCTCTCTTTTCTAGAACCAGCCAGTATTTGCTGCTTCTAGAGGTGCTATGCTCAGTGCAGGACTTTGGCAAGGGAGGACTACAAGGATTAAGTGTGCCTCTGTGTGATCCCACAACCAAGGGATCCCAAGTATCTCAGGGAGCTTGTGTTCAGTGTAGGGGTGGTCAATGCCTAAACAGCCAAAATCTGTCAAGTAGCCAGAGGCTTTTTTTGAAAGAAAGATGTGTTGACAAGTTATTTTTGGCTTGGTGTCTGGTATTGAGCTGCCTACATCAATACAACATTTTACCCAGAGAGGTGGTGGAGGCCCCATCCCTGGAGCCATTCAAGGTCAGGCTTGATGGGGCTCTGAGCAACCTGCCTTAGGTAGAGAAGTCCCTACTTGTGTAGGGAGGTTGGACCAGATGACCTCTAGAGGTCCCTTCCAGCCTAAAACATTCTATGATTCTATGATAATACTCTGCCCTGATCAGCTAGAAAGCTTAACTGAACAATTCTGATGAAAGAGCACTTAATAGGAGTAACACTTCTGCTCAAGTTTTGACCTTCTGAAGGCAAGCTATTGACATGTAAGCCTCAAGGAGGGCCTCTGCTCAGCCACCCCATACTTACCCAGAGGCCATGTCATCCCTGTCACCCATCCGATGTCACCACACCTTACCTTGTGTTGCTTGTCCCCATGTCAACCGCATCTTTTTCAGGGTATATATCCCTCCTCAGGTTCTGAAGCTGGCTCACCCAGTATTTGTTGCAAGGCCAGTGAATCGTCTTAGCACTTCCTTAGTCTTGGCGAGTTTTGTTTTTAGTGTCTTACATTGTGAAAGTGAGGGTTTGCTAGGATCATAGATATAACAGCTTTTTAAATATTCCATTTCTCCTACACATGAGAATAGCCAGAGCAGAATTAAGCACAGAAAAAAATTGCACCATATCCACCTACCCCAGGAAAAGATCTCTTTGAATAAACATGGTTTCCTGGAAGTGTGGAGGTACCTTGAGGGACTGATGGATTCAGAGACAGTTTAGGTCTTTGGGTCTCAGGTAAACAGTTGGGAATGTGGCTTTGAATTACAGCTGGAGAGTTCAGCTCTTTTCATGAGGCAAGGAACAGTTTGTTTTGTGGCTAACTGCAAGAGATAATGAGGGAACAAGTTTTGAGAAATTTTGTACTGAAAGCTTTTCAAATTCCATTAATTTAGGCCAAGACATCCAGGAGATGATTTGCATGAAAGTGTTGGTGATTACACAATCAATGAAGACAAAACATGAAGCAAAATCTTTGCCAGTGCCATTAAGGATAATGGCATTAGAGAGAAATCCCAAGCAGGGCTAATTACTCAGTGCTGGTAGGCCTGCTTATGCAAGCTGCTGAAAAAGTAGTGAATGTGAGTACCTGGAAGGAAGGACTTTTCTTGACGATGATTTTATTGTATCAGCATCATGCAATTGTTTGGTTGCAAAGGAGACATATGTGCTGCTTATTTCCCTGCACTGATGTACAAAAGGAATAAATAAAGATCAGTGAGTTGAAGTGCGGAAAGATGGGCAAGTCAATAAATCACGAAGTCATTAAGAGTGAGGAGGAGATTTTGTATTGGATTGTGAAATGCACAGGAAGCCACTGAACTCTCCTGTACACAGGAATGAGACCAGTCATGTGCATTTAAGACATATATATATAAGCTATTGCATTTCAAGGATTAATATTTAGTCAGAGGGCATCATAAAAGAAGAATTTACAAGAGTTAAAACCAAAGGCCATGAAGAGGTAATTGTTTACTTTAACCACAGAATTCACAACAGAACAGGCTGGTTTCCATACACAGTGCCATTTGCTGGATCATTCATGGTGAGTCATGGTGATGTGGAGCCATGGAGGATCAGGACAGCACTGTAGGGCTGTCTTCATCACTTTGCTTGCCACAGCTAAGTGAGATGAGCTGATGGAGAAGAAGGGTGTAAGAGGAGTATTAGTCCCCAACTCCAGAAAAAGAGAGAGCCCCTTCCTCTCCAGTGTCCATACCAGATGAATTAAAGTAGGGTAGGTAAACAAGAAATAGTCTCCTCCCTTCTTCCCCAAAACCTCCCCCAGGGACTAGAGGTACAGCAGAACAAAGGAAGGAGGCCATCAGGAACTTGGTGGTGCCCGTCCTTAGCCTGTTTGGCAGGTAGATTGGTTATCATACCTGGTGGAGGTATCCACCATGTGCATCAATCACACAGCTTGTAGAGTATCTGGGTACTTGAGAGAAACCAGTGTGCACAGTTCACACAGGAAAGAGTGACATATGGGTGTGCAGCTTGTTAGAAGGAAAGCAACAGCCAAGAGGGTAAAATGCTTGCAGGTGGTCAGGAGGTTATCAAAAAAGGGACCTTACTCCTCAGTTACAGTAAAGGCATTTCCAGTTATCAGAAAATATTTTAGAAAGCCAGTAAAAGAGGCACAGGGCAAACAGGTGGATAAAGGCAGGTGTCTAAGATGTCTTTAAGAACCATAACAGTTCATCAGTCTTGAAAATGAGTCTTCTCAGGAACCCAGGGGGAGCCCAGGGTGAACCCTGGCTGGACTCAGTTCTATGTTGCTATTCATTCAATCAGCTTGCTCTAAACCCTCCTCTTCTGACAGCTCAGTCTCAGGCAGTGTCTCACTCATCCCCAGTAGGAAAATGCTGTGGTATGGGGGGCTTCTTGAAGCTCTTGTCCAGCAAACACCAGCACAGAGGGTTCATCTGCCTTTGCTCTTACAGTCCTGTCATCCCTAAGTGCTTCCATGACCGGTCATCTGTTGGCCCTATATGTTTGCTGGCAAGTGGTCTCTGACTGATGTAGTTGAAAAAAGTTTTATTCTTGTTTTTTATGCCTTTTAATAAATTATTCCACAAAATCCATTTTAGCTTATTTTACTATGATTTTGCATCTGATTGCAGAGCTTGTGCTCTTCTTCATTCCCTGGTTTGGGAAATTACTGAACTGCTGAACTGCGATGTGTAACCACTGCCTTCCATCAGTCATATGCCAGAAAATTGAGGTGGTAGAGAGGAAGCTCTTTTTTTTTTTAAAAAAAAAAACAAAACCAAAAAAAAGTTATGGGAAACCACAGTCTTGTTTGTTTACCTTCCATACCAAGCAAACTTTCACATAGTGTGATGAAAACAAGACTGGATGGATAGGTTGGATTGATACAGGAGGGATGCACTGCATTGCAGGTCTGTTAGACTGGCCCTTCTTCTAGTGTAGGTGATCCTGCTCTGGCAGGGGGGTTGGACTAGATGATCTTTCGAGGTCCCTTTCTGACCTTAACATTCTATGATTCTATGATTCTTCAAATGAGCCAGTACATCTGTGGATGACTGTCTGGAGAACAGTGTATTTTCCTTCCCCAAAAGCTGATGACAGGTCTTTCACTAGACTGTCTGCTTAGTGTTTAGGAAAGCACACAGAAGGTCTCTATAGCAGTGGTTTGGATGACATACGCAGAGTTTTGTTCTCACCTTCATGTGTGAGTTGGGCCAAGCTTTGCAGGGGCTGGGGAAGAGGAGAGTTGCCTGCCCTGTGGCTTCCATATGCCTTACTTGAGGCTCTTACTAGTAGGTCAGACCTCACCTTGGGTCTCCTACTGGGACTGTGGAGTCCATAACTATCACCATCATCATTGTCACTGATAGAGCACCTTAGTTTTAACATGGACCCCATAGTGCTATGTGATGTACAGAGACAATAATAAAGAAAAAAATAGATTTTGCAGTCTAAGACAACAAAGAGTAGAGGCATACAAACAGCATCCAAGACTGAATTTGGTTCTTCGGTGAGGGGCAGTTGGATGATCCAGAGCATACCACAAGGACTGATGTTTGGGTCAAAATCCTCTTTGACCCCACATCCTTCTCTGCAGCACTGCTAACTGATCACCTTTTTGTTTGTGCAGTGGATTATTTCTACTTTGTTCTTCTATTTACTGAATTTCATCCCCTGATGGAGGAAGGATCCTAGATTTACCAAGACAGTTCTGAACTCTAATCTCAACCTGAGACCTACTTGTAACCCCATTTATTTTGGGCTTATCTGCGAGTAAAATAAATGTCTAAGTTATTCATGAAAATATGAGGAATTCCCATTTTTGAGCCAAGAGCCTGGCTGCTGTGCCCTGAATGGGCTGTACTGGCAAGGAAACTTGGAATGTTTTTTTGTTGGTACTTGTTTGCTCCTGTTTGCTAATTAGAGTGAAAGCCCATTGCTCGAGGTTATAGAATCAGCTGATAACTTGTTTGAAGGATTATAAAAAGATTAAATCAAACAAGGAAGCTGCCGGATGTGCATTTAAAACTAAACTTCTGTTTTTGCATTTCAACAGTAGTGGTATATAATGTGGTGATTAAGATGGAAGATGAGAAAATATGTTGCTTTGAAAGATTTAATCAGTTATTTCCATAGGAGAATGTCAGGGAACCAAGGACACTTGATTTTCCTTCATTGTTCTGCATAACTGAATATATTTTGGTCATTATATCTGAATAATCAGAATAACATTCTTAAAAACAAAAAAGGAGTAGTGATAGCAGCATACAATTAAGTGCGGCTTGTTTCTAATCTTCTGGAAAATAAGATTTAACAATTTTCAGAGTCCTTTTTCCCATTGATGAACTGGGGATTTACATGACTAATGTCTATTAACACATGTAAATATCCCTTGCCTCAATGGGAACTGACAATGGGAAAATAAATCCTGCCTGCAGCCCATTCTGTCATATGAATTGAGCCTGTGAATGGTATGGTTTCATGGTGGGGTATCGTCTGGGGTGAGAACACAGCCAGCATTTATAGAATAGATTTTCGTCTCTGAAGGCAAATGTCAACATCAATTTACCTCCGGGATAAGTGACACCTCCTGGGGGATCTCAACCCTGTGCAGAGGGTGTCACAGCATGAATCCATTGCCCACATTTTAACAGACATGAGAGCAGGCTGGCAGGCACACAGGGAAAGACCAGTGAGCGCGGGAGTGGGACATGGTCCAAACTGGAATATTTTCTGAACATGGAAGAGGGAGGTTTAGTGATTAGAAATAATTTGCTGGCCTGGGCACCGGGGGATAGTTGTAAATAAGTTTCAGTAGCTGAAACTTATTTTCTCTGTTAATAAAGCAAAACATGTAAACACATCCTAGATGGCCATCCATCAGAAAGTCATTTTATATCATGTACATTTTATGAATATTAGATAATGGAGGAATGTAACAAATAGTCATTTTTGTCTCTCTTGAATACCAAATAACGGTTATTAGTGTCTGTCAAATAAATAATGTGGATAATTTAACAAGGCATCACTATTGTGCAAGAAATTATATCCATTCTGTTAAGCTTTGGAGTCAGTTATTGTGCGAAGATAATAAATACATGGAGTAGCTATAGCAATTATGTCCTAGAAATCTACTTCAAGTGGTATGCTGCTTTAAGAAAAGCAAACCATTCAGACTCTCTGCACACCATGCAAATGAAAGGCTAGAATACACAATACATGCAAAATCTCTGGCTCATGCCAACTGGCATGGCTCCAGCTGTCTCAGCTGTGGTCTGTGTATGATGACCTTCTGTGTATGGTGATGCACACACCTTCCAAGCTCCATCTCCTTAATAAAAGTGTATGTGACCTTATTGTGTCAATTTGCCCTCTCTACTAACTTTTGAACCTTTTCCAGCAAAATCTGCCAGAGGTCTTGCAGGGAGGTTCTACAAATGTGCATGAAAATAGGGGTCGGTGGAGGGAAGAGGGTTCTGGTCAATGAAGCCAGCACCTGCCCATACCTCATGTCTACAGGAAATCCAACTTAATGCTGTTGGCCAGAGAGACACTTGTAAAAAGAAAGGTGTAAGCTGAAATATTAGATTAAAAGGATTTCAGTGATAACTGTGAGGTTATGCTCCTGGAAGGTGTTGGCCTCTTGCTGCAAAACAGGGTTCACTCACCTGCTCACAGGCTGAGGATTGCATATCAAATCATCAACAACTGTTTAATTGATCTTTCTAGATTCCTGCTTTGTTTAAATTTAATCAATCAAAATTACTTGGAAAATACTATTATTTAAAATTATTATTTAGGATTACAAAGTTATTGTAATTACATTTCAGCATTAATTTTGATCATACATTTGATCATTACCTTTAACTGAAAGGTCTGGTATTATCAGTGTTAAAACTTTAATTTCTGAACATAGGAAAGTTTTTAATATTTGCATTAAAAAATTTTATGCTGGATGTTTACTGCTTACTGATTTTTTTTTTTTCTCAGAGAAAAGCTGAGGAGATACAGATATCTTTCAGCTGAAATTTGAAAGCTTTGAGGTAGGGGCTGGCAATTCTTTTAAAGCCAAGACCTTGTGTCAAGGACATGCTTTTTACTGTCCCCATACCAGACTTGTTTAAAGTACAAGAATCTGGAAAAAAAACCCTCATTGTGGTCTGCACCTGCTTAATAACTACTTGTTCTACAAAGTATCTAAATATTTCCCTGGGGACCAACCTCACACACATTCTGCAATGCCACCTCTAGTCTCCAGCTCAGTGACTGCAGTACACATGCACAGAACACCTGAGCGTGCCCAAGCCCAGGGCCAGTTGTGATGTGGACTTCACGTGACACTTGAGTGCAGTGCCTTCATAAATGGGGTCTAAAGGGAGCAGTGTCTCTCTGCAGTGCTCTCAACAGCTTTGCTTCCATTTCTGGCCCCCAAGGAAGAGGGACAGACATCTAGAGCCTGCAATGGACTCCCAAATACATGACTTCTGCTGTTCCCCAGCTATGTGCATCATCTATGAACCTCACCTGCTTCATCCTCTTCTACTTCTGGTCCACAAATACTTACCACTGTTTTTAGTCAGTTGGGTGGCTTCAGTGTTGCAGGTTTATGCTGTGATTGTAGAAGTTCCCACCAATCCAAATGAATCACATTGATATTGTCTGAAGTTAAATAATGGGATTAATTTTTCAACATCATAGGAAAAAGAACAGAGACTATGTGAAAAGGTGCTGTCTTAAAGCTGATAAGGGAAATACCTCAATCATTGAAAGCTGCCAGAACTAAGGTAGTCTGGACAACTCTCATTTGACTCCATTGTACATCTACAGCATCTCACAGCCAAGCTGTATTTGCTAAAGGACAAGCTGGCTGTTGAATCCAATGGGTTGACACTGTGCACAGACTGGCTTTGCTTCTGGATTTAATCAGAGCTGTGGAGCAAGTTAAGCTTTACTCTGCATCTCATTTCTTACATCAGCTGGAGCATAGGTTGCGCATGGGACATGACACTGTGAGCAGAGAAAAGCCTCTTGTATGGTGCAGCCAAATCCCACCTGGGGTCTCAGCTTAGCTTTGCTTCTGCCACAAAATTCCTTTGTGATGGTGGAAAGCCACAGTGACCAAGCTTTTCAGAGATGGCAATTTGCATGTTGTAGGACCCAGCTTGAAATATTGGGACTGGGCTTGCTGGAGTACTTGGCTTACACATTACATCTAAAATCAATAGAAGCAATTTTCAGGACATATGAGGTGCTGTAGAAAATATGATGTATTATGAAATGATAAGCCTTAGGTATTTCAAACCTTCCACCCTGAATTAGTGGGTAGTATGGACCCCAGGTTCAGTATGTCTTGGTTCTCTATGCATAACCATCTCCACTGATAATTTGTCTCACTGGGTGCACCGTGGGAATAAGTTAAATGTTTGTGAAACACTGATACCACACACTGCAGCGAAGTCCAGGAAGGCACCAATAATTCAGCTTTCAGAGCAGGGTGTGAACAGTAAATGAGTGCAGTAAAAGAGGCAGTCATGCATTGACTATGAGCAGTATTTTCAGGATCAGTTAGTGAGGGAGGGGTCAAGTAGAAAAAACCCAGTAGTATAGTGAGATAATTAAAGATGTTTCATAATCCACATACCCATAGGAACCAGTAACAATTGCTCAGACAACCATACAAAATTAAGCACTCATTTAAGAGATCTTACATAATACACCAATTGCTTTGGTATTTGAAGAGTTGAGGTCTGAGCTCATCCCCTTGGTCTAAGATAATATGATTGTATCAATGCTGATATATTTTATATCAGATGAAAATCTGACATATGTGTTTTGAAGAACATCACAGCACAAATAATCCCTCTGACAGCCAATGCTATATAGTCTTCTGCACCCACTATTTCATACATAATTTAATGATGTAGCAATAGGGAAAATCCTAAAACACCTCAAAGAAACCCCATCAAAATCCTGCAGAAGGGTGTTGCTGTTTGCCTACAGATTATTTTAGTTCATTATTGAGGTCTTTTTGTTCTCCTCATACAGTCTAGATTGCCATAAAAAAAAAGAAAAAAAAGTTAAAAATAAAGAGAGAATAAGGAGGAGCACTGTATGGTTAGGTTTTTTTTTCTGAGATAAAATGGGGTTGAGGAGCTTTCCTTCCCAGCTAGAGTATCTGGTGGAATTTCCCACTGTTCTGAGAACATGAAAAAGTGAGGCACATGTAAATGCCCCTAGCAAATTATCATTTTCAGCTCAGTTTTCAGGGACATAAAGTAATTGTTAGCTGAAGGTTTGTCTCAGTAAGGTATTTATTCCATCTAGTGAAGGAGGATACAATCCTGGTAAGGCTGATGAGATTGTTTATTTCTATTCTCATATCAGCTCTTGCCCCAAGTAGTGGCATGTTGAAGAAAAATTATTTAAGAAAATTACATTTGAGGTGCTTATGAACATGGTTTAGCAGTGGAATTGGCAGTGTTAGGTTAATGGTTGCACTTGATCTTAAAGGTCTTTTTCAACCAAAACAGTTCTGTGACTCTGTGTTATCAATATCTGCTCCAAATACAGAAAATGTAAGTTATTTAGAAAGAGATGAATAGTGCATTGAGAAGCACCATTCAAATAAACAGTTGGCTGTGATCATCTTTTCTTACTAAGACAAAGTAATTGTAAATAACAGAATGATATTTAAATTAAATGGTATGTAAGGGGAATAAGAAAGATTTGCAACAAACATTTGTAACTGCATTATCTCTAGAAAAGGTATAAATTATAACATATAATACAAATGTATCCCGATATCAAATGGAAATGTTTGATCAAGAGGCTAAATATGTAAGGATTAAGTTCTTATTGAGAAAGTTTCTCTTGGCTGCAATGGTATGCAATATTTATAAAATGTGTTACAAGTTCATAAACAGAAAAGATATTCGTTAAAATACCAGTTTAGTACAGAAGACACATTTTAAGTATTTCAACAAAAAAATATGCTATATTAACAGCATGTTCTTTATTTCTCAGGTTAAAAATTCACAGCTATTTTTCCCCTCCTATCTTTATTTGGCATAGCTTTTATTAGAATTATTCTGTAAATATTTTCAGAAACAGCTGAAGAATACTACTTATACACAAGTACATAAAAGAATACCTGTAGCTTGTGCTTCAAAAGTATTACATACATAACACCTCAGTATTTATTACCCAAATAGTCTTCACAATCTGTGACGTAAACTGTCTGCTGCCGACATATACCTGTGATGAAAGTGGCTGGCTACGTGAGGGGAGGAGAGGTGGGAAATGGCCAACAAGTGAGGAGCAGCAGTGGTTGCCAAGGCTGGAAGACACCAGCTTTGTTTATTGCATTACCTTCCAATGGCTGCCAGCACCAGAGTCCAGGTTGTTAAAGTAGGTACTACTTCATCCAGACAATATAGAAAAAAAATGCTAAACCAAATAAATCTTTCCCTCCTCTCCTACCGAGGACATTTCCTTCTAGACCAGCCTCTGTCTGATGAGAGATAGGTCCTGAAACATGAGGCTTTACCTTCCCAGAGCAGGTTGGTCAATAATTATAAAGCAAACCATTATAATTCTTAATGTTGCCACCATTTAAAATGCAGGTCTAATTTTTTTCTGGATATGTATGAAACTCAGTGACACTTGACACTGCCCTCTGGCACAAAGCCCCACAAATTAGTTTCTTGCAGTGAAGCAATCCACTGGGACCTGCTGAAAATTCCTCCATGAAACCTTTCTTTCCTCCTCTTTCTTTTCAACATTTTTCATCTGTTGTCTACATTTAACCCATATCCAGGACTAAACTGTGCAGCAGTTGTGCTATCGCCCAGCACCCCCTCCACAGCAGACAAGGGGGATCAGGAAAAGGCAACGAGACCCATGGGTTAAAATGAAAATGAATTTAATAAAACAGACAAATAACAATGCCAGTATAAATTTTAAAAAGTTATACTCAGCCCAACAAAAGTACAGCAGTCACAATAAACAGGAATGCCATCCTCAGGAGAAGAAAGAGGATCAAGGTCAGGAGGAGCCCAAGCAAAATCATGGGGAAGCCTTTCATTCTCAGCAAGCTTTCCCCTTTATACCGAGCATGACACTTATGGGATGGGATACAGCTGAGAGCTGAGCTCAGGTCGGCTGCCCTGCCTGGCAACAAACAGCTTATGGCCTGTAGACCATGGCAGGCCTATGATTCTGTCCTAGTGAAACCAGGATGCCTCGGTAAGTATTCCCTGCAGAAAATGTGTCCTGTTACAAACAGGGTGAATGCCTAGTGATGAGGCCAGAAAACTTGATCTTGGCACAGCCTGGGAGGAGGATTGGTGGGGAGCTGCAACTGTGTGCAGGGACACGGACCACTGTGGTTGTGGCTCCAGGAAGCCGGGGACCTCTGGACCCACCAGATAAGATGAGGAAGCACTGGAGGGAGGCTACAGCTTGCCTGCAAACAAGAGCAGATGGGGCAGGGCTGGCTGTACATCCAGGTCACCTGAGTTAGGGTTGCTCTGAGCTGTGAGTTTGAGTCATGTGAATCTGCAAAGCCATCTCTGCTCTGCTTTGCCAAAAGATACCATGAATAGTCAAATTAAGATTAACAGGAGGTATAATTTTCAGATTCAAGTAAGTGTTCTCAAAACCCTGTCCTGCTGCAGACCTCCCATGTACATGCCAGTTAACTGAGCTTTATTTTTCCACTGGGTGGGTTGAAGACTTGACGCCAAATAGCTTCTCTGTCTGAACTTTCAGGTGATACCCAAGCTGAATAAGTGCTGAAGTGTTTCTGGATTTCTCACCACAGAAGCCAACAAAATGCCAACAGGGGGCCAGCACAGCTTTCTTAGTACAAACACTGCTTACATCAAACTAAACTTACCACCAAGTACAGCACCAGCTTAACCAGCTAACCAGATTTAAGATGAACCATCATATGAAGCATAGCAGCCCATGCACTGGCATGAAACAGAAGAGGAATGGTTGCAATCTCTTGACTATTTATAGCCTGGAGAATGAAAAGCTGTTCTGACTGCTAATGACTGTCGATCATCTCTTTTAACTTGTGGGAACTATTCTGCCTTTAGGTTACAAACCCAACAAAGGGTAAGGATCAATACCAGCAGGCCTAGTAACTTTGTAACTTTTCTGCCAGTATCTAAGTGGCACCATCAGAGAAGTTAGAAACTCAGAACTACAGGGATGTTTTGCAAAGAATTTAATTTGCAAAGGATTTAATACATCCAGCAGGACAAGCACTGCTGGGGACCTTAAAGTAGGATTTACCCAAAGGTGATGAAAACACCCTGTGAAATGGACACAGGAACTCAATGTTCAAAGGTCAAATTTGCTGATAACTTTGCAAAGATGTTTCTACATTTCTCTTTGACCAAGATACCAGTGTGAGGGAGCTGTTTTGGAAAATGGCTCTCTGGAGCACTACTATGCTGTTTTGTGCTCTGGACTGTAACAAGGCAGAGCTTACATTTCATTTCAGACAGTGTTTTTCTCATAAGAAAACTGATCCCAAATCAGCTTTGAAGACAGCAAAGTGTTACTCATAGCCATTTATTATTTTTAGCCAAAGGAAAAAAATGATAAACCAGAGTGGTTTAATTGGTGTAAGACCCATTGCTCAAGCAGCTGGCTTTAAAACACAGTCAGTTTAGCGACAAATAAAGAAAATCCTACCAAAGCAGAGCCTAACCTGGTTGCTGATAGAGCACTGTCAGCATCTGCAGTAAATGACTCAGAATGTGACAACTGAATTTATTAGAAAGAAAAATCTGGGCTCCAGTGGATTCAGTATTGCTGAAAAATGAGTGGGTCTGTAAATCTCCTTTGAGATTTTGGAAATATTAATACCTATTTTTATTTGAATTTATTTGTATTCCCTTGATTTTAATTATTATACTCTTATATGTGAACTGTACATAAATATCGACCTTGTGAGATGTCTACTCCCACAATCAGTAGAAGGTCCCTCTGCTCTACATTTTTCTGCTGGACGCAGAGAGAGTGTCTAGCTGGTGGGTTTTTTTTTACTCTGTTCATGTAATTAGTTTAAGAATATTTTAATAGAAAATTATCTGAATGTAGAATAACTTGATGGAGTTTTGCTTTCTAAAATCAGATATGTTGAGCATGAAATGTCGTTTGTGTTAATCTGTCTGAAACTAGGAAAATATGAAATGTGCTGTAGGGAGGAATTATCTCTTCTGCAATATTACAGGGCAGGAAAAAAATCTGTTTACTACACAAAATAAAATATATTTATAACAAAACCTGACCTTAATCTCACTCATTTCTAGTCAAGTTAATGTGTTATTAATTGTGCATGTTTGGATATAATATGAGGAGGGGGAGGATGAACTATCTCTAGCACTGCAGTCACAACTGTAATAATCACATTTTCTTTTTAATAGAGTAAGTTAATTTTTAAAGTGATCTACAGAGGAACAGATGGGGGAACAAATTCTCTAGGTGTATCTCCTGCTACACTGAAACTCAGAGCACAGAGTGATGCCTAGTGCCAGGTGCATATACCTTGCAGTCCTTCCCCTTGTTCTCCTCTTATCTTGTACCCGATAACCAGAAATGGAAAAGCAGCCTCTGAAGTTAAAAATTCCTCTGGCATTTGGGCTGGCCTTGCGTCACAGTCTGCTTTTAAACGAACTCCTTGCTGGGCTGCAGCATTCTGCATCAGTGTTGTGTTTTAGGGGTTTGTCTGTACATCTATAAGAACGATACGCCTCCAGTAGCAAGGGAGGGATGTGGATGCAAAATGAAAGCTAGGAGAAGAGTCCATGGCCCACTGGTCACAGTGAAAAACACTAAAATAGATAACTGCTGCCTCAGCTTCTATAAGCAAAAACCCCACTGGCTTTGGTTAAATTGGGATTTCACTCCAGATTGCATCATCCTCGTATTTTCTCATTAATTATTACTCCACTGGTTTATCTGTAAAAGAAAAGAGCAGCAACACATCAATCATAAAGCAGGCTTGAAGTCTGGCTTTTACATGTCCTCTGATTTTGGTAGGAGGTCTCAGGCAAGGGGAACTTGGAGGCTAGAGAATACTCTAGTGAGTGGTCTGAGAGACTTCCCGTGGTCCAGCAGTGTGCCCTGTCCTCCTCGTGCACTCACCTTGCCAACAGCAAAGGGGCTTGATAATAACACCCAATATTTGCAATCCAAATTTTTAAATTGGAAAGTGTGCTTTCAGATTACCAGTGAGAGTATAGTGTTAGTTCAGGCATCTGATTCAGAGTTGCTGTGGGGAATAACCCCATCACCACAGGAGGAGCTGCCTTGGGTGGTCAGATCTGCACAAGAAATAAAAGTCCTGTAACATATAATCTGAAAATGTTTAATAATGGTAATTACAAAAGGGCAAATAGGACAGAAACTAAAAAAAAATCCACCTTTTCTTTGACATGTATTTTTCTTTAAAATCTTCACTACCTCTGCTACCAACTTCTGAACATCAGCACCACCTTCCTTCCCTGACCCATGCTGTGGTAGCACTGCATCTGCCTCATCTCAGTGAAGGAAAGGTAGTACCAGGAACTGATAGGGAACAACACATCCAGGAAGGTAGTCCACCTCCTGGAGAAAAAGACCCCCATGATACTCAATATTGTGTGCACAGACATCATCCCTCTGCTACTGGACAGGATTTTGCAAGATGTAGATCACAGAGGCAAGATAAGACAGGGTGCTGTAAGGCATCATCGGCATTCTGGGAAGATGTCTCAGAAGAAAAATATTATCACGACAAATACCAATGTGCTCAGCCCCTACTGCCAGTGATACTCTAAGAGCATGTGTACCAGGCAGGGTGTCTCCTGGCAAATATGCTGGCCATGCCTCTGACTCGCTGGGCCTCCTATGCCCCCCACAGCAGCAGCATTTCTCCATGCAGTCAGGCCTGTCTCTGGCTGCTGAGAGACACTGCTGATGCCCTGTGATGAGGTGCACAAGCCAGTGGAGTTTACTTGCACATCTGCTCCTTTGGGACTGAAAATCAGGGTTCCTGAGATGAAGCCTCATCTTTAAACCAGCTCCTCCAAAACCACCCATATCTATAGCTTCAGCAGGCTGGGTTTGTCTGAAAAATGCTTTTTTGTCTCTAATAAGGGAAGTTATACAAGGTCTGTTTTGTCTCTAAACCCACATAGTCCAAGCAAAACCCAAACACCTTCTCCGTAAAACATGGAGTTATCTGAGCATTTTATAGCTATGCTAAGAATTTTTGACTCATGTGGGGAGCTCATTTCTCTTTCATCTATATTTTTAGAAGTTCTTTGACTGAGCCTCCCCCTCCTGTCTATATCCCTTGGTCTTCAACAGCCACCCCTGCACTCATGCAACTGCATCCAGGAAGATGCACTATGTGACTTGGATTGTTTTCAGAGCATATTATCTCCCTGGATGTCCCAGAAATAGTGAGGCCAGACTTCCAAGTACCAGAGTGAACTCACTTCAAAAATAGCACTATATTTGAGGAGACAGGTTTTAAAGCCCAGATTTGCTGCTAGCTGTCTCTGGGCTCCAGACACAGCTAGCTGGTTTGCTTTTTGGCCAAGCTGAGGAGCACTCTTTAAGGAAAACCATGCTAAATGGACTCTGTCTATGTGGACTAGAAATGATTCACTCCATCACATAAAGGAATCCTTTGAAGCAATTGTAAATAGCTTCAGTGGGCAATGCCTGTCACGGCATTGAATACAATGCACTTTACTTGTGACTGATCAATATGTTTGTGTATGTAAGTATGAAAAGCTGCACCAGTCCTTAGGAAATGAGGTATCTGTGGAGGTGTAAGGTCATGGGCATCTCTTCCCACCCCTCCACAGCCACAGTAAAATCCATAGTAAATGCAGAACAGGCCATCTCATAACTTGCACTTTGCCCACCATGTAGTGATGATTCAGGAACAGAACAGGAAAAGACTAATAAATTCAATTTTGATGGTTTGTCAGGAAAAAAAAAAAGTAAATGGTATCCCAATTAGAGTAGAGGTCTGACTCTCGTATCAGAGGTCTGACTCTCGTATCAGAGCTTTTTACCAGCTTTGCCAGAAGTGGCACTTAGCAATGGCAGGATGAGGTTTCTTGGGGAAGAGTTCAGCCCTAAGTATGAGTCCTGGATAACTGGGGACAAGGTGGGGTTATTCGCTGTTTTTACTTTCATATGCACCTGAAACTATAGGTTCTTCAAACACATGAGTTAGGAAATGCTGATTTACACACTGATATGAATGTGCATAGAGGTAAACAGTATGTTTACCAGTAGTGACCAGTGATAGGACAAGGGGGAATGGGCGTAAATTGGAGCATAGGAGGTTCAAGTTGAATATTCGAAAAAATTTTTTTACTGTAAGGGTGACAGAGCCCTGGAACAGGCTGCCCAGGGGGGTCGTGGAGTCTTCTTCACTGGAGACATTCAAAACCCACCTGTACATGTTCCTATGTGATGTACTCTAGGTGGCCCTGCTCTGGCAGGGGGGGTTGGACTACATGATCTTTCGAGGTCCCTTCTAACCCCTAGGATTCTGTGATTCTGTGATTCTGTGATTCTGTGAAACAGGAATGATAAGCACTTCATAAGGATTTTTTGTCTCTGTAAATTTGAGTTCTGATTCTGTTATGTCACCTCAAGGAAGGCCTAGGGCTTTTTTCACTGCCTTGCACTACTCCTCCAGTATATCACTAAACCATTTGTTAAATGCAATTTAGTTGGTCCAGTTCTGAACAGAGAAAACAATTTCCAGCCCCTTCCAATTGCATCTCACTTATCCTTCAGGAATCAGCTATGGGGCTTAAAGAATGAAACCATATTACAGGTGCCAAATCTCTTAGTTTATCATTAAGTTGATAATACACTTCACCCTCATTACTATTCTATCATTAGGATCTGAGTGGTTTGAGTGTTTGACTAAGTGGCTGTTTTTTCTCCTCAGAGGTATATGAGATGCTGCCTCCCAGCAAGGTGTCCTGAAAACCTTTTCTTAATGAACAAGTGATTAAAAGGCTTAAGTACAAGCAAGCATACAAAATACAAGCTGCATTATCACAGAATGAACCAGAAATAGGCTAACCCTCAGTGCCACTGAGAGCAGAGAGGTCCTTCACTCAGATGTTCTCAACACTCTCTTGTTTTGTCTCAGTGGTAGCTGCCAGGCAGGGTCCTGTGGGCAAGCCATGCTGTGGCACAGTCTCCATCACTGACAAATGGCTTGTCCTCTGCTATGCACAAGAAAGCCACCCCAGGACAGAGTTGGCTTTTCTCTTGTTCCTGTACATGCCACTGTTTCTGGCCTAAGGCAGCTCAGGAGCACTCTGTGAGCACCCTGCCCCTACAAAGGCTATGTCTCCTTTGAGTTGTCTGCCAGAACCACAGCCAGTGAGTGAGAGTGAGGCAGTCAGAGTCCTCAGTGATTTGTACATCTGTGCTATCTCTCACCAGATCAGATTTTAATCCTTCACATGAAGGTAGAATAAGATACTACCTGGCCTGCAGCAGTCAGCATCCCTTCCCAAGGAGTGGAGATGGCTGTGGCAAATGAAAGCATGTCAGCTCTAGAAAGGGTGTCAGCCAAGGAAATGCAACATCCCAAGAATGAAACACTGGTCCTTCAGAAATTAGAAGTTTAGCCAGTGGCTGCAGCAGAGGTCAAATTTAACCTCATTTTCCTCACCAGATGTGAGTATTGTGCAGGCACAGCAATGCTAGTGCTTGGTGCTGCTTCCCTGAGGGAACCCTTGGTGACCACTGTCAAGGCAGCCCGTGCATGGTATCTCCCTGGTTAGGTATGGGATAAAGAGGAAGGGTCTGGGGAAACAATGGTGGGTATCTAACACACCATGCCAGCACCTGAGCATAGCACCAGTTCAAATGCCACGTGTCTGTTCAGAGTCCTTCTGGTGACATGGGTTGCTTGTTCTCTGATTTAAGAAAGTTGGAGAGATAAAAATAAAGCCCCCTCCCTGACATCTGGCAGAAACTTTTCTTCCATTTGTTTCTATTTCTGCCCCCTTCTCTTTTTATTTTTTCCAGTAACCGAAACAGCAGTACAAGCTGACACTATCATTACCAATATCATTTTCAGTGACAGTGGTTCAATTAACAACCCTCATAGATGTCTTCATGCTCCCAAGAATGAAGTTTCAATTCTCCAGCTCTGGAGAAGCTGTCTGTGGGGATGGGGTATGCTTTGCTGCCTCCGACATCCTGTGGAATTGTCTGGCTGTTGTGTTGTGTGGTGGCTCCATCATTTCCTAATTAATGCTGACCCCAAAAGGCATGGGTACCAGGTGTCCATACCGTCCCCAGAATCACATCTGAGTTTCACTACCACCAGGTAAGTTAAGCCTCTGTCTGGTCTGGGCTTCCCTGCAGCCAGTATCCTGTAAATGTTTTCCTCTTGTTGAGTGATTGTGATAGCCTTTCTCAGAAATCTTTGATGGGACTACCTGGGCGGGGATCCTCGCTCATGGCTGGGTCTGACAAGAGCTGCCAGCATGGAGTCAGGGCAGGCATGTTGACTAAGACCTGAGAAAGAGCTGTCCTCCTCTCACTACCATGACTTGGAGAATAGTTGACCAGTTTGCCTTTGTTTCCCTGCAGGACAATCTTATTCTGGAGTATCTTGTTTATTGCAATTCTTGTTAATGACCAGAATTTAGCATTGTTAGCTTTGGTTTAGATTGTGGTTTCTATATAGATAGCATCTAGGCACTTATGACTTCCTAATACTTGTTATTAAGGGCTACATTTCTAGTGCTGCCTATTTTCTCCCAAAGGCACCTCTTCTCCTTCCAGTCATCTGAGACACCTGGGGAAAATGGACATTTTGCATTTGCACACACGAAGTTATGACATTGTTCCAGCTGGAGAAAACTTTTGATAGAGGAGAGGTTAGCATAAACCAGGTTGTAATAGACTTATCCAGTCCTGGAACTTGGTTAACACCTCATTCCTCTTCTTCTGAAGAGNACGAGCCCAGCTGCAGTCATGGTGCTGCTGAGCACAACCAGTTTCACGCTGTGTGGGAAGGAGCCGCCGCAGGCCATTNAGAGCTGTCCTCCTCTCACTACCATGACTTGGAGAATAGTTGACCAGTTTGCCTTTGTTTCCCTGCAGGACAATCTTATTCTGGAGTATCTTGTTTATTGCAATTCTTGTTAATGACCAGAATTTAGCATTGTTAGCTTTGGTTTAGATTGTGGTTTCTATATAGATAGCATCTAGGCACTTATGACTTCCTAATACTTGTTATTAAGGGCTACATTTCTAGTGCTGCCTATTTTCTCCCAAAGGCACCTCTTCTCCTTCCAGTCATCTGAGACACCTGGGGAAAATGGACATTTTGCATTTGCACACACGAAGTTATGACATTGTTCCAGCTGGAGAAAACTTTTGATAGAGGAGAGGTTAGCATAAACCAGGTTGTAATAGACTTATCCAGTCCTGGAACTTGGTTAACACCTCATTCCTCTTCTTCTGAAGAGGAGTCTATTAAACCAGGTTGTAATAGACTTATCCAGTCCTGGAACTTGGTTAACACCTCATTCCTCTTCTTCTGAAGAGAAGAGGGGGTAGAATTAATCTAATATACCTTTCCCAGTGCTGTGGGCACAGCACTGATTGACTGGAGAGCATGGAATCTAGGAGAAATACTTCACTAAATTCTTGCCCTGCTGGTAGTCTAGGTGGGGAGGAGGGAGATGGAGGCTTAGAATTAAAAGTCTGATAAATTGCCAGGGAGTTGACAAAAAAATCAAAAGGGAAAGCACATTTTATTTGCAAAGTTCAAGAAGGGTATTACAATCAAGAAGAGGAAAGCAAATTGAAGCATTAAAAATAAAACACTTGATAGGAGCTCTTTGAAAGGGTGACCTCTGATCCCTGAAACCAGATGGCTGGTCCCTGACCCTGTGTTGAGCTACGTGTTACAATAAGGTTTATGTCACATGTGATGAAGGTTAAGCCACCAGGGAAGGCCCCTTGAATGTTGAATTTTATGGCACTGATCTGTGAAGAGATGAGAACTTTGTTCCCTTCCTTTCAGGCTGGGCCAACCCAAAACCATGGTGATGGGCTGGGGGAAGTCAGATCCTCTGCTTAGTCCAGCATGGAGGTGAGGAACTGGCAGAGAAAACACAACTTTAGCTCATACCTGGCTTTTGTGCTTGTTGTTCACTTATGCATGCAGGGACTTTGAGGACCCTCTACCAGGGCCCAGGAGTAGAGCTGCTGCCACCAGTACTGCCACCACTGCCCCAGTTCCCCTTCTCACTGCACTTCTCAGGGACCTGGCAGCCCAGACAGGTGTTTCACACTCCTATGGGCAGGCTTAGCTAGCAGGACAAAGACAGACATTTTATTAAATGCCAGGTTTATTCAAAAAAGGTGCAACCTTATCTTTGGAGACAAGAAAATTCAGCAGGACTTAGCCAAAAAGTGCCCCCATATCAGGAATAGAGACACCTATGGGAGGAGAGAAAACCCAGCATCTTGCAAGTCTGCTAGCATCTCTATAAAGGCACAATACCAGAAGCCTTCTCCTCTTTCCCAGCCCAGGGTCCTCTCTGAATTTTTTAACTGGTGACATCTCAGGAACTTTGGGGTTTCTATTTAAAACCTAAAAACTGTATTATTACTCAGCTTCAAAGAAAACAGGGATTGTCCTGTAAGAAAGGTGGCTTCTCTCCACCAAGAATACTTTTATATTTAGGCACTACCCTCTGATGAAGATAATTATACTGTATTTACACACATATATATTTACTTCCAATCCATCTGTCTGCTCTTGGGTGCCACTGCTGTCTACAGCTGGCATGGCAGTACTGACACGAGGCAGAAGTGAGCAAGCTGGTACAGTTTTACTCAAGTAATACTCCAACCCTGCTTGTGTTTTAGGTGCTGATCCTGAAAGCTGTGAGGGTAGGGATGCTAGGCCAGGCCGTGCTCTGTTTAGCTTGCTTGTGGAGCAGAGAACAGGAAAGACCATAGGAAAGAGGTGGGAGTAGGGTGCACACTGCTGGTGCTCTCCCATGGCCATGAAACCACCTCCAGCACTTCACTATCAGATACTTTCCAGGGAGACTGCAACCTCTAAAACTTGTTCCTTCTCACTGCAGGAAGCCAAAGAAGAGTCAGCATAAATCTCATCCAGATTAAATGTAAGGTGCATTTCTTCAAAAACATAGCACAAATATTTCAATAATTCTTCTGATATTAGAATTACTCAGATGGGCTGAGATAAAAAAGCCTCAAACAAATACAACACATCCCATTGCATTGCATCAAATCATCCCTGCTTGCCAGGTACCCACCAGAACTGCATGAATGTCAGGTGGAATTGCAGGTCATCTGAGCCCCATAAGAGCATAGCAGGGCCCAAAAAAGGTTCAGGGGGAGGCAAGAAAGAAAGACTAAAGCTGGAAGCAGTTTCTCTGCAAGACAGAGACAGAGTAGAGAAGGACTCTGCTGCCTGTAAGGGACACAAAGTGTCCATGTGGAGGGCAGGAGATGCAGAAGCAGTAGGGAAAGGGTGCACAAGGGGCCATTACTCACCTTTCCAGGTCTTGTAAAAGAAACCTAGGGAATCATCCTGCTGAAGATTACTAGTCTTAAATGAAAGCTAAATATTTAGAGATCAGATTAATGAAAAGTAAATGCATACCCCCTAGACACCACATACACACCCCCCACACACCCCCTCACTATTTTTTAACCAGGTGCTCTATGAATTTTAAGAATTTGTTAGCACAACGTGATATGGACCCCAAACTCACAAGTGAATTAAAACACATTTAAACAAATATACAACAACTAGATTCAGGAATGTTATGGCTGAATGCAACCTTTGACTCAGGAAAACCCTTAATTAGTAAGTTCTGGAGATGGAATTAAGTGCTAGAAGGAGATAATGCTGGACATGTTAGTTTCCATCTGTCCTTTCCCGATGCCTCTTTGAAGCAGGATGCTGAGCTAGGGGTTCCCTTAGCAGAGTATATTTTAAGTTCTTCTGTTATACTAAACATTTTCATTGATTTTAAGAACCTTTTATTTTTTTAGTGAGACAAAGAGACTTGTTTACTTAATTTTGACCAGTGTGGGGAATGCAAGGGCTAGGAGTACAGCTAGGAGTATGACACCACTCGGGGTGGGAAGCAGGGATCAGGCCAGTGCTTCCCTTCAGGATCTTCAGGTTTGTGAGCTGGACAGGCTAGGATGTATCTGATAGATGTATGAGGGAAAGAGGGACAACACTTCTCTGAGCCTGACATCAAAATGAGCACCTAAAAGTTTTCTAAAATCTCAGGCTGACATGACTGGCTGGGTCTCATCCTGGTGGGATGAATAGGCCCTGGGGACACGCGGTGGGACACTTCACCTACTGTCCTAGCTAATCCTTCCCAAGCCAGGCAGGTTTTTGTTTCCCTCCAAGAGTCATTCATACAGTAATTAAAGACCAGAAAAAGGAGGGGAGGAAGTGCATGGTCTTATAAAGGGCTTTATAGAGAATGGGATTAGTCTTAAAGTAAAAGATTTATGAATACTGTATTGGTTTTAATAATTTAGTCTGGTTGGTATTATTTTTTCTGTACATTTGCTGTATTTTCATGGTTAGTATTTAGTTTTAATAGAACTAAACAGTCCAAAGTGTTTATTACTATGGCAAATTAGCAGGTTTTTAACTGCCTCTGGAAGCCTAGACATTAATCTTGGAAAAGTGGTGATTACCTGAGACTGTACCTAAGACATCCTAGCAAACTGGAGTCTTAATAAACTTGTCTAATATTTTTGGGTTTATTTTTGTTTTATTTGTTCATGTTAAATTTGTAGGAGTAATATGAATTACTAGAGTTCATATAACAAATTTTGAGGAGATGGCTGAGCACCCTTCTGCTGTGTTTCAGTCTGAGGGTATCTTCATAAGCTTTTATGACTTTCTTCTTTGTGTGAGAAGTTCAGAAATGTTTTTTTATGCTGACAAGCAGAAAAGTAACACTGATGAAATGCATGCTAAAAAGAGACTTTCCTTTCTACTAGCTGTATTTGTCCCCTTTGTCATTCATGCTGAGGTTGGGTGTTCACTGTCTACATCGAAAAATCAACATTTATAAAGAGATGCTAATGCAAAAGTTAAGGTCAATGCTAATGTAGAAATTTCTGTAAAATATAGGACAAGCTGTCTGGATTGAAACGCACTGGTTATTGGTACTCTGGGACTGTGAGGAGCTGCTGTCTGTCTCTGTAGGCGCTGCTCACTTGTGTCCTGTGGCACAGCCAGAGGCAGCTCTCCGACCAGCTCCTCGTCCACCTTGGGAGCAAGGCACCCTGAGCTGGCTGATTTACTGCTCAAAGAAGGGCTAGTCACTAATACAAATGACAGTCTGTTTTATACTGTGCAGACAACCTACCTCTTACCTCCCCTTCACAGCTCAATGCCTCACACAGAGCCAGTGTTAAGAAACTCTGGTCAGTGTTCTCTCCACCACAGAGGGGCTCCCCTAGGTTTCCCTGGGGTTGTGGACAGTTCTACCCTCCTGCTGATGCTGAGGAAGCACTGCAGAGCACATGCATGATCAAGACATGCGTACACATGCTCACACTCACACACACACACATGCACTCTTCCAACTCCGAGACATTAGTGATGAGTGTGCAGGGGGAGGCAAATGGCAAGGGACATGATTAGGTTTCAAAGTTAGCCTGAGCAAAGAAAAAAAATGCAACTCCTCTATATGCTCCAGGGAATTTCTGCTGTGCTCCTCCCTTCTGAAGGAAGGGTTAATAAATTGGGATGCTTCATCCACAGACATCCCCACAGCTGGGCTCTGTGTCTGGCTCCATGGCATGGGACAAAAGCAGAGGCAAGGCTCCCGTGCCCAGTATATGCTTCTATGCAAGCACAGGCACATCGTCTCACTGCAGCTAGCAGGGAGGCTCTTGGGTTCGCCACATAACTTGAATGCCAGAGCGTTGCTGATGTGAAGGTAAATATGAAGCAGGGGATTTGGAAGAGACCCAATGCAGGAAACTAAAAGAAAAGCTAGAGAAAACAACCAACAAAATGTGAGATTAAATGAAGAATGGAAGGACTGTGGCGTAGCAGTGGCCTTATTGTCTTCTTTTAGCCTTGATCTAATTAAAAGAGATACATAATTAAAATGAAGCAATTAACCATTTTCTAATTAAATACAAAAATAATTATGTTAAAATTGAACATGATAACATCTAATTGTCAGGACAGGATTTATCTGTACTTTAATCTGATGAACTATTTTCATTGTTCTACTGATTGCGTTTCTGTGGAAAGAAAATGGTCCTTTCTGCAACAGTGGACACAGGCTGTTATTCCATACCCTCTGGGCTTATTGAAACTCGAACTACTATATACCAAATTATGATATATGGACCATGATTCCATGTTCCCACAGAGAGGGCTGCATTTTTGCCAGTGCTCCAAGGATTTCATGCTGTAAGCTACATTTTGCATCATACTTGTTTGCAAATCCTTGGTCAGTGTAAAATATAAAAAGCACTTTGCTTAAACACTAGGTTTGTTGTTGCATAAATGCTGATGCTTGGTATAGAATTTCAGATCAGAAGAAATAAGTACATAGACAAGAAGTCCATCGCAGTGTAGCAAGTGAAAGAACAAATTTACTGACACATTTTGACAGGTAGACCATGATCTATCGGTGTTTATGAACCTGTTTCTGTTTCATTGGCTAAGGTGTTTATGTGCCTTGCTTGATAAGGGCATGAAAAAGTGTGGTTACAATTGCCCAGGTTAAGAGTAGGTCATTTGTTGTGATGCCTTTGAAGAGGTTTGAGTATCTGGGTTTAGACTTCCCGCCTTGAACAGAGAATCAAAAAAGTCCACGCCAACAATGACAACTCAGTATTGCTCATCTCGGAACAAGGGCATGTCTTGGTGCCTTGCCTGTCTTCAGTGAAGTTGCAGTGATTTATGAAATAACTGAAGTAATCTGGGCAAAACACAGTGAAGAACATTTAGAAATGCTGTAAGGATGGAGATCCATCTTTCATTTGGACATTTTCAGCTAACAAATTTCTTGCTCGTGTGGGGATTTAGGACATGAGTAGTGTCCTTCATTGCTCTTTACTTGAAGCATATTGCTATTTGTGTAGCTTTTGGTCTTCTGTACTACAAGTCTTGTGCTTGCAATGATGATTGAGTGAGCCTTGTCCTGCATGAATATATATTAGAAGTTGAGTGGACTCTTCCAGACAAAGCATCTATTTCAAGCAACTGCCTGTAACTGAGAGGAAGGGGAACCTGTGGACCATTTTACAAAACCAATAATACAAGTGTGGATCTGTCTGTAAAAAGAATAATCTCACTTAAAATCACAAGAACTGCTAAAGTTTACAGCCTCATTGGAGAGGCACAAGTAAACCAAAACAGGCAGGTGTCAAATAATCTCCTGCTGCTGCTCACTTCTCTAATACTCTAACTGGTGTGTGCCAGGGCACAAAAAAACCCAGTTTAGTACCTATTCCAGAACCTGTGTCCAATATAAAGAGCAAAGTTGATGGTGGGGGGTAATTAGTAGGAAATTTAATACAAAATCTCTACTTCAGAGAGAAGCACAACTGTGATAATGGATATAAAAAGAAGTATGGTAGTGGTGAGTTGTATAGCTCAGAAAACGGATATCTTGTAGTAAATGTCATCTCGTTATTCAAGAAAATGATGATCCTCCCCCACAGGGCTGAAAATATGATGCTAAATTCACTTATAGATGCCTTGGTAATACTGGAAAGATGGCAGAGTGGGAAAACCTCATAAATGAGAAACAAAGAGAAGATTGAACAAGTTGATTTATAGGGAAAGATTAAAGTAACTAAATACACATCACTCAGTGAAATGTCATCTCAGAGGAATATGATTGCTGACTCCAAGGACTTGAAGGATTGGGCACCAAGGAATGAGAAGAATCCCCAGGGCCACACAAGGCTGGGAACTATGTAATGAGGAGAAAGGGGTGAAACTAGACAAATGAAAGCTCAGGTGGAAGCTTAAGAAATGGTTCCCTACATAGAGATTTCTTGAACTGTGAAATCCTCTCCTAAAGGGACCAGGGAAATATTTGGTTATTTAGCATTAGACTAGAAATGTACTTGAAAATATACTAGAAGGCACAAATCTGCATCTGCAGTAAGTGAACTGGGTATGGTGTAACTCTTTTCTATGTCTAAATACTAGTGCTCTTTTCTTTCTTTCTTTCTTTCTTTCTTTCTTTCTTTCTTTCTTTCTTTCTTTCTTTCTTTCTTTCTTTCTTTCTTTCTTTTTCTTTTTTTTCTTTTTAACAAATCTTGGCTAGTTGTCCCTCTTCTATAGCATCTGCCTGCGACCCTTTGGCCCTTCTGCATTCAGCATCATTCATGGCCCCAGCCCTGTTGAGCCCTATGCTCTGATACAGCAGATTCTCCAAGCTGAGTCACACCTCAAAGAGAGCAGTTTCCACACTATGACAAGACTTCTCTTGCTTTGTACCCTGCAAGAAGTGTCAGTTGCTAATTGTATAGCATCTCCTGTCTTTCACATAGTTCTGCTGGCAGCAGCAGCAGATGTAGCAGATTGCTGTCACATGCTGGAGCCAGCCTGGGGTGACAGCCAGTTGCATACATGCAGCAACAGGAAAATAGCTCTGGATTTCACTTGCAAAGACATGGACCTCTTCTGAAGGATCCACCTAGTTAACTAGTCCACAGTATTTTGAGGAGTTAATGCATGCAATTTAGTAAAGAATAGCAGAGTGAATAAATAAGTTTTATTACCAAGGACATGAGATTGCAGAGTCATTTCAGGTACACTGTAATACTCAGAACACAAACTGATCCAAAGCATAAAGTTTCTTGAGATGCAGTAGTTAAAAACACTTCAAAATCAAAACTGAAAAAGTATATCAGGACTGTCTTTTGCGCTAAAGTGAAAATACAGGGGTCCAGACTTTGTCTCATTATTCATATGAGTTTTTTGATGGCAATTAAGCAGAGCTGGACGGGTCACCCCTCTCCCTTGTAAGCTAAAAAACCCCACAGAGACAGCTTTATGACTGTTATCTGAGGACAACTGGTTCCTAAGACCAGCACACATCCCACTAACTGGGTGTAGGTGCTGAGAGGGGGTTAGGGGAGCAAGCTAGACTGTGCCCACGCTCAGATCCATCCTAGCTGTTGAGCCTGTGCAGGTCAAAACCCCTGCCTTGTGCTGGTGACAAGGACAGGAGATGGGCCATCAACTGAGGGAAGCAGAGGCTGTTCTCTGCTCTAATTGTTAGGGAAGTAAAAATTGTACATTGCCTTAATCTGTTCTAGGTAACAAAGAACAGCCATGTTGTGATTTTTTCATCTTTGCCTTTTCTGTATGTATTTTCCTGCTTCTAAATCTTTTTACATGAAAAAAGCGGAGATGGGGGAGAATGAAACCAATGTCAAAAGGATGATTGTGTCTGGGTGGATGTCTACTTTTTTCACTTACAGATTGACACTTCCATCAGCTGATGTCTGCAAGGCCCAAGAGCACCCATTACCAGAAGCCATGATCCTTTTGACTGGCTGAGAAGCAAGCAACGGCATGAACATGTCAATAGAGCACCAGCAATTTGTCAAGCAGTTATAACACACTAATGAGGGGGGATTAAAGGGAGAAAACTCTGCCAAGACTCAGCCAGCTCAAAGGGAGCCGCTGCTAGTGCATAATGCTGGGGCTCCTCCATCTGTGGCAAGCCCGATAACTTCCCACGAGTCACTCAGTTTGAGACAGTGATGACTCCACTGACTTCTCTGGCTGGCTCCCAGCTGCTCAGTCGCCCTGCTCAGACTCTCACAGAGTCACCCTGTGTTGCTGAGGGATGCCGTGGCCCAGCATCAGGGGATGGTGCCAGTGAACATCAGGGCAGTCCTCTGAGCCACCCCTAGGAACACTGTCTGCAGTTTTCCTCCCTGTGTCTGGAGTCATCTCAGGGACCCAATAACCTTACCTTCTAGAAGTTCAGAAGAGTTGTGCCCATTTAGAGCTAATTCATTTGCCATGAAGTACCACGCAGCACTTGATTTCCAGAGCCTGGCATAAGAAAAAGCTTTCCAGCCCTTCTGTGGTATTCTCTCTGTTTCTGTTTTGTTGTTTATGAGGGGTTTTTTGTTTGTTTTGGGTTTTGTTTGTTTGTTTGTTGTTGTTTCTTTCTGGGTTTTTTGTTAATGCAGCACATTTAGGTCAAGCAAGACACTTGAAAAGCATTTGTAGGCACAATTAACAGTATATCCATGCAGAAAGGTAGAAAGGGAAGGAGTATTACAGGCGTGCAAAATTGGGGGATACTTCTACAAACTGGCCTGTACAGTCCTTAAAGATGGTCCCCCCACCCTGAGACTGAAAAGAAACCTTTGGAAAAAGAGACCTCCCCTGCATCCCACACTGTCTGTGCTCCTCTCATCTGCGGTCAGACCAGATAGGCGCAGTATTGATTCATTATTTCAGGATTCTGCTGGAGGACGGCTGTTCTGCGTATTCCCCATGCTATCTTATCATTAATGCATTAAGGAGCTGAACAAGCAATAAGGGCAAATGGACTTCAAAACACAGGGAACTGTCTCCATAGGGCTCAGACTGATTTACGGCAATTATGTCTTGGCAGCATCACTAAAGCCCATTAAGCCCTGGGCCTGGCTGTAACTTGAACATCTTCTAGTTTCGAGGGAGGACTTGCCATTAGTCATGCCAGCACTGCCACAAATCCTCCTTCTGCATGATGGAAGGCAAGATGTAAAACAATGTGGGGACGATTAACAAAAAAGTTAATAGGCTGCAGAGCACAAATTGATCTAAACTTCAGGGTCAGATACTGTTTCAGATATCAGGATGCTTTGCTGGCCTCCTTCCAAGGTCTGAGGGGAAGGGATTGGAGACAGAGTCTAGAGGCATTGCATTTTACACGGGTTCTCCTTGTCTAACTACTTTCTGCATCATTACCAGAGGTGGGCTGAGTGCTCAGCAATTAATTTGCTTTCCCTCTTTTGATTTTTTATTGCTTTTTCAAAGGTGTCTCTCTGTGACACCATGACATCAGTGGGGCAGCTGCACACAAATCACCAAGAGAAAGTGTAGCACTGGAGCCAAGGGGACAGTTTGTGTAAAGCCCTCCAAAGGAGGATGCTGCTTGTTCCTGAGGGGCAGGGCATGGGAAAAGTGGGTTTGCCACGTGCATGCTGTTTGCACCCAGGGTGGAGGGGAACTGAAAGTGAGGAATATCACACACAAAAAGACAGGGAATACTTCTGCAGCACTGGCACTCCAAGAACACAGAGACTCTCATGACAGATCCCAGTGCTGGGATAGATGCAGATTGACAAGGTGTTTGTGGGGAAGGCAGCGTAATATTTCATTGCGTATACCACCAGCTCAAAAGACCTTCAGAGGAGTTAAAATTTACTCAGTGCTCCAGAAGTGTTTATGGCCCATGTAAAATTTACCAGAAAAATGTCAGATGTCAGTGGATTGTATTAAATGTAAATATTATACAACTCGCAGCTTCCGCTTCTCATTGCAGCTTGGCACGTAGCTCTCCTGGATCTCCTGTTTGAAGGGGAGTCTCTGGAGGTGCTGCTGCTTGGCAGAGAGGTTGGAAATATTTCAGTGTGAGCTGTGCCAGCCCTCACCACCCCCTTGCCCCCATACTGCACTGCTGGACTGACCAACCAACGACTCTTGTGGCAAGCGTGCCTGCTTCATCAGAGTAGCCCACCCTGATACATCTGTGACAGACACTGCTGCAACGCCAATGTCCATCACCCCCAAATGGGCTGTGTCCTTGGGCAACACCTCAGTAGGGAGAGGAGAGGGTAGAAGAGGATGCTTTCCTGGGTTCCACTGCTGTTGCTTCCAATCACAGGGTCTGAGCTGGCTGGCTCTGCCCCTGTGAGGTGGGCGCTGGTACCAGGTGGTGTGTCCTAGAGGTGATACAAGGAAGGAGGGTATTGGCATTGCTGTTTGCTCAGAAGAGGCTCAAGTGCATGGTGGCAATAGAATTGTGCAATTGTTCAACGCCCTTGTGTTTTATAAAGAGGAAGACACTTGGTGCTGCTGTCTTAAGGGTTTGGGCAAGTCCCACCAAGGCTGAGTTCAACATGAAGCTTTCTCCATCAATTTGTCCCCAACAAGCCTGAGAGTTATCTGGCATGTGTACATTACTGCTGGATCATTAATTCATTCTGTTGAACATTTCACCAATTTAAGAAATTACTACATCTTTGGCCTGGCCTATGGAACTCAAATGTTGTTTTGTGTGCAGGATATGACTAAGGGCTCAGCACATTTTCAGTATTAAGAAATTTTGAGGGGTTACAATGCTAAGTCATATCAATGTGCTTCAACATCTGGGCCAAGCCAGAGAAAGCAGGTCAGTGTAGTGCATTGTAGTTGGTAGCTACAGATGCTGGGAAAGGACTCCGTAACATGGAAATGATGTGTGCTGCTCTGTTGTTCACTGTGCACATGACTCTTGTGGTACCAGCTCTTACAAAAACAAACGAAACAAACAACAGCAAACACACACTCAAAACACACCACACATGGAGGAATTTTTTTTCTTGCTTGCTCCTCAGAACATGTGAAGGGAAAAAAATCCAAACCAAAATACTTCTTGCTACAACTTATATCATTTACAGCTGCAGTGGATTTCAGTGTACTCTTCCAAAAAAGGATTAGCTTTGACCATACTGTTCCTGAAAATCCCTCTCCTGCAGTCTCTGGGGAGCTCACTGGAACAGCATTAGTGCATACACAAAACCTATGAGCGTGGCCCATTAATGTTGCAAGATAAAGGTGGTTCAGAGTCAGACTTCTTTTATAGAACATGTAAATATGACAGGCTTTGGTAAGATCTCACACAGCTTTAAAAAAATGTTTCTGGGATCTCATTTACATACAGAAGATTTCCATGCTGTGCTTTAAACAGTAAGACAACTATTTTTAAGTCAGGATAACGTATGTTGATATTAATCTGGAAATAGCTCCTGGAAACCACTCTCAATTCCTTCAGGCATCTTAACAGGGATGATCCTCAAACACAAATTAAGTTGTGTTTTTGTAACACAAGAGACAAGACCTATTAACAGTTCATTCATGTGTTTTCAAGGAAGCTGAGGAATTTTGTTGATATTTGGAGAAGGAAGAAATTTCCTGAATGAGCAAAATCCTTCTCTCTAGTCATTACTGCAAAGCTATGTTGTGGATTTGGCTTTGAGAACAGATACATCTTGTGTAGATGAAATAAACTCTCTAAAACTGTATAATGAGATAAGCACATGCACTTCCTGCTGATATTCAAAAGCCGAGGCACTGTGTGCTTATCAGAGACCTTGGCCTTCACGAGAGTAGCAAAATGTTTAGTCATGCCCTCGCTATTAAGCAGCTGAAAGATGCCCCAGAAGCTCTCTGCTCTTCCTGGCAAGCTTAAGCTCAAGCACATGCCTCAGTTCTCTGACTTATAGAACAGGATTTGGGAAAAGAAAAAGTGGGAGTTTCCTGGTCAGGAATCCCCCACAAAATCCACTAAAAGTCATTAAAACAATTTCAAGCATTATTCATGTATTTTGATCTGGCTATATATAAATGTGTTTTATTTCTCCCACAGTAATAACAGCTAGGTATACATGGGAATATTACATACAGGGTTCAGAGTCTGTAACACCACAAAGCCATAAAGTTTCACTTGGGTTGTAGGAAGAATGCACTGTGAGCCCCCATGGACACCTCCACTCTTGTGAGGGAGAAAGAGCATGAGTTTTCCCTTCTCATTTGACATATGCAATAAGAACTCTTTGCTTTCAATCTCTTAAAACAAGGGATTGCTGCAGCCATAGGAAGATCTCCTTGGATGGGCACAGTTGATAGGTTAGCAGTGTTGATTGATTTATTCTCACATTCTTTCTCAACATATTATGTTTCCAGAGACATTAACAAAGGCAGAGCCCAGAAGTACAGGAGAGCATCTCCAATATGATAGGAATGCAAAGGACAGAGAAAGATGATCAATTGCTCTAGTCCTGACCTATTGAGCCCTTGGGTACAGGTTAGAAGATAGAATAGGAAATCCATGTACCTATTTTCTATAGGGAACGTTTATAAGGATGATGTTTACTTTGACCTTTCCACACTGAGGTCACGCACCACTTCATAATACATATTGGTTAGTCAATCACTAGTGCAGACAGCATGTAGGAAGAGATCATGGCTCAGCACTGTCTTTTTGTGGGAGCTGGTGAATTCATGGACAAGGAAGAATCATGAAGCCTTTTCTGAATCAGAGTAAAGTGCCTTTGTAGAGGCAGAAATGGGGGATTTTAGCCCTTAAGTAAGTTAGGACTAAGTGTCAGTGGCTATCGAATGCCTGCCTGTGGTCTTCCCCAGACCAGACTCATTCAGTCCACTGAAGAGATGAACATCCCAGCCCTACTCCCTGCTTTCCGCTGCCATCTAGTTACCATTGCTTATAATTTTCAGAACATCAGAGTGAATTGTCAGCCCTTCATGTTGCCTATTGGAATCTGGGAACTGAACCACCTTGTTTGATGCAGACTGACTTCCCACAGGACAAGTTTATCACACCTTCCAGACAGACCATGGGACCTGGGACTTTGTCCTCTTGCCACTGAGATCAGTCCAAACCAATGTGCTGATTTCTGTGATTTTGCTGTATCAACTGAAAACTACTCTGAGCACTCAACCCCTCCTTTGCTGTAGGTTTGTTATCCTTCACAGGAGGATAGTGGCAATGGGTCTTCTGCCCAGGTTCCAGACTCAGAGCAGGCCCACTCCTGAGTTGCACGCTGTACCCCCACAGCCATGGGCATGCTGAGACCTTTAATGGGTTGCTAATTGCTCTGATTACAAGGCAAGACCAAAGAGGAATGTTGGAGGATGAGCTCCCTGGCAGACAAGATACAAGTGAACATTTTAGATGAATAATTCAGTAGGCAGGAATGGAAAGTGAACTAGGTTTATGTCTGCTAAAGGGAAGAGGGAAAAAAAAAGACCAAAGAAAAAGATAATGAAAGACAACTCCTGCATGAGTGAGGCAGACCACTCTGAGCTTGAGCTTTAGGTCATGAATGGCAACACACTGTCTCTGTACAATCATGGCCAAGCACCATGCAGAGCCTTTGCATGACTGTACCATACTTAGTTACAAAACACTTCGCAAAGCAGAATAAAACCCATCTCTCTGCAGTAATCGCTGTAACCAGGTGAGAGCTCACAGGGCTCAAAGTCTCTTCAGCTGAAAGAACATACACTAGTCACAAGCTAGCAAGCCACAAAAGCTAGGGTAGAGATTTCACTTTGGGGGGAGGCATAGAAATGGGGTTTGCATGTGGTTTTAGTTTTTTGTCAGTAGAGTTGGAAGATCTTGGAACAAATTTGTTTCTCCAATATGAAGAGGAGCTTCTTACAAGGGTGGCTGTATTTTTTTATTTCCAGACCAAAGGAGGATGTGAAGTTACAAGTCTTAGTGCAAGACAGGACAATTTACAGTGAAGGCTGCTTTTTTTCATGCACTTACTGAAATGTGCCAATAGCAGCAGAAAACTTGCTCCCCACTCATGATGCTGGAATTGCAATATCATTTTTACTCTCTTTATAGTTTCCAATTACTCCTCTTGCCCTCATCCTGTAGACACAAACTAACTCAATATCTTTGCTAATGAAGGTCTTGTGCCTTAATCCAATGGTGATAAAAGAAGAAAATATTTCAATTAGAAATTTAAATTAAAAGCTATTTATTATATTATGTCTTCATTTGCAAGAGAACTACTAATTGAGAACAGCCATGTGAAGGACTTGAATGCCAAAGTCTGCAAACAGAAATACACTGGTTACTCTTCCAGTAAGATAAGAATCAGTTACTCAAGCTACTAGAGCAAACAGCCAGGGTAGAAAGCAGCAAACAGGAAACAAATGTGGCAAGAGTGAAAGTCTTTGGTGCAGTGTCCTGGACCATGCTGGATCCATTCCACATAAATTATCCCCCTTCTAGAGAGGTCTCAGTGCTGTAGACTGTGGAGGAGCTGATTCACTAATTTGCTACAAAATTTCTATGGGTACATGGGTCCATACAGAAGAACTTTGTAGGACCCTCTACCAGCAGCTGATGGGCAGTACCCTGAGGCTTTGGTGCCAAAGTGGGGCAAAGGGGAAACTTTTTAGGCTCCATTTTCTTTACCAGTTCATGTGCATAACTCAGGTTATGGTACCTTCTACAGTTTGCATCCTCCCTTGGAGTCAAGGAGCTGGTTCATTTGTACAAAACTGATATGATCTCATTTGAGATTTGAGGTCTTGAACCCAGGACTTGCAGACAAACTTTTTTTTTTTTTCTTGGGAAAAGTAGACCATGTGAGATTATCCTAAACTCCATGCAATTCTTCTCACAAGCAAGTACAAAAAAAAATCCCAACTTCATTTACAGCTACCTCTAGAGAAGTTAAAAACATGCTAAAATGAAGACAGGACATCCTTCTCCCCAGTAAGGAAAGTTGTTTTATCTGGAAGCCTATTGAATCTGTGATTTATAGATTAAAATCTTTTGTACTGAAAAGCAGCCAAGTCTGCCATTGAGTACTTTCCTAACAAAAAATAAATGAATGGCTGCAAGTAAGGTGTTGCAATCATTATTACTGAGCAGAGAGGGTGGCACAGATCCTTACTGAAGCATAAAGCAGCATGGACATAGTCACAGAAAATCCTGTGGCTGCATGTTGCACACTGTCTCTGTTCTCCTTATCCAGAGAGCTGATAAGTATCATAAACATACCAAAAGACTATGGTTCAGTTTATAGATCTTCCCAGATAGTTTTAAGCAAGCTTTTTAAGAAGGGATGAATAAGCTTCTAAATGTGTACAGCTGTTCTCTAGTGATGTCTAGTGGGGTCTAAAAAAGAATAATGAGACGATTGAAGTCCAAAGTTACAGTGCCCACATGTAGTAAATCCACAGTATTCAGATGCAGGATTCTCACATCTGCTTCATTTTCAGATACTGAAAGAACATTCATCCTTTGTACCACACCAAGCACTTTCACCGTTACTTCAAGTCCTTGTGTACTTTGGTCCTCAGATATTAGTAATTTGAGCTGCTGTGCTGCAATAGAAAGCTCTTCTGCAACCCAGCCCCCACAGCTTGGTTCCCCATGCACTTATTTTATCCATCATGGAAGAATATGTCACTCATAAGGGCAGTGCTTGCAGAACAGAAATTTTTGGTGAGGTCAGTGTGCCTTGCTTCTGAGTGTTGGACATCCCTCCTTGGCCATTCTTCTGATTCAACCTGAGGGCAAGGATGGAATCAGCAATATGTTGCAGTGTGGATTTGAAATCTTCTTCCAGATGCTTCTTCGATGCTTTTTATCTCCACAATGAAATACCATAGACTCCATAACACTTACTATGTCAAATCTTATTTTAATATCTTAAATAGGAAATTCTTTTTGTTTGTTTCCAGAGGAAACAATAGCTACATCCCTTCAAATGAGGTAGTACTGAAGCTTCAGACCGTAGTTTCACTCAAGTTATAAACAATCTTCAGACAAATATTCTCTTAAATACACCTTGTGTGATATGGCTGTAGGGCTAGAGGTGACAGTCACAAGCACTGTCTCAAGCCTCTTAAACATACAATTCTTCTTTACTATAGTTGCATCATATTTCACTGGGTCTGTATTTGGTCTGTTTGAAAAGTGTGTGCATGCAAGGGACACAAAGACAGTTGTAAATTACAAAATACTAATAAGAAGGCTTATCTAAAATCCAGGCAGTGCCAAAGTATTCATGATGCAAATGAGTTTGCAAACAGCCCATCTGCTCTGCTTCAATACTTTTCTGACAATTCAGTGCGTTATTTATTTGGCTAAAGTATTTTCTGACCTTCCTCTTGCCCTACTTCCCCAAAGAAATAACCTTGACCTTTTTTCTTCACAGAGAAATCCTTAAGAGTGGTTTCTGAATGAAAACACATTGGAATAAGAGCAAATATCAAACATGCTATATATGAAAACAATTCCATGTCAAGAGGCACCAAAGTCTTGCTAAGCATTACAAAGAGCACTTCTGTTCCTAAGAAGAAAGGGAGACTTCATTCTTCCAAGCGACACAGACAGTGGGAGGAAGGATTCAGTAACAGTAGTAAATAATTCATAGTTTCAGATTATTTCCCCTAAGTCTCTGAGGGGCTTTACGTGCTAAACCAGCCATAGCAGAAACACTTCCTAAGTTGCACTAGGTAGTAAGGTATCGCTTACAATTCGGGCACAATCCACATGCTCTTCCATGGCTGGCAGCACTGAGCATCTGGACCCTGGATGCCACTCTGGGCAAGGCAAGGCACAGCTGAAGCAGTGCTTAGCTTTCACAGCAGAAAGAAGGGGAGACCCACCACTCAAAGAGAAACATTCTCAGAATCAAGAATATAAAAAGAAAAAAAAAAAAACCAACCCAAACTTTTAGAAGTCTCACAGCTGCTCTTGCCGACTGTGTGTGTGACTCAGAGGGTAGACGGTATGCTATAAATGGAAATGGGTTACTTACAATTTGACTGACAATGTCTTAGCTTTTGTAAGAAAAATGGCTTTTGAAGAAACACTATAGTAGAGTGGCAAGCTGTACTATATGTTCTTTGCTGCAGCTGACTTTATAATATATCTCAGCTACAGTTTAATCTGTATAGCACTGATTGCATTGTTCGCTTCTACATCCTCTGCAGATAAAGTTATGGAAATATAATGATTGCATTTCAGATACGCGCCAGCATTGCCTATACTACTTCAAATCATCAGACAAGAGAAGAGCACCTGCTTGCCTAGGCTTTCCCCACTTGTTTACTACCTTCTGCACCACAGCAAGGGAGGCTTGCAGATCCTTTTCTACATTTAGCCCATATCCAGGGCTAAACTATAGCAGTTGCTCTATTGCCCAGTGACCCCTGCCCAGCCAAACAAAAAAAAAAAAAAAAAA
>VWZY01005194.1:205236-247941 GCA_013399075.1 Chloroceryle aenea | reverse complement strand
CTGGAGCGGGTCCAGAGAAGAGCAACCAGGCTGGTGAAGGGACTTGAGCACAAGTCCTATGAGGAGAGGCTGAGGGAGCTGGGGTTGTTTAGTCTGGAGAAGAGAAGGCTTAGAGGTGACCTCATCACTCTCTTCAACTACCTGAAGGGAAGTTATAGTCAGGTGGGGGTTGGCCTCTCCTCCCAGGCAACCAACAACAGGACAAGGGGACATGGGCTTAAGCTCTGCCAGGGGAAGTTTAGGTTAGATGTTAGGAAGAAATTCTTTACAGAGAGGGTAATCAGGCATTGGAACGGCCTGCCCAGAGAGGTGGTGGATTCACCATCCCTGGAGGTTTTTAAAAAGAGATTGGACATGGCCCTTAGTGCCATGATATAGTAATTGGAGTNATAGTAATTGGAGTTGGATCAGGGGTTGGACTCGATGATCTTGGAGGTCTTTTCCAACCCAATCTATTCTATGATTCTATGATTCTATGACACTTAGGGACATGGTTTAGTGGTGACCTGGCAGTGCTGGGTTAACAGTTGGACTTGATGATCTTGAAAGTCTCTTCCCACCAGAATGATTCTATGCTTCTATGAAACCCCACTGCCTGGCAGCCATTCCACTCAGCCCTAGGGAAAGAGAAAGGTAGATAATTGCTCAGCATCACCTGACACTGACCAAAAAACCCATATCATGATGCAGGAGAGAGAAGCCTCCTGCTTGAGAACCAAGACAAGCATGAAATTAATATTTCCTTTACTGTAACAAAAAAAAAAAAAAAGAAAAAGAAAAAAGAAAGCCTGAAACATGGGAATAAATATAAATTCAAGGTGGGAACAGGCTTTGAACCTCCTTGTGAGAAGAAGAATGCTTTGGCTGGTTCCTTCTCTCTCTGCAGCACAGCACTGAAGAGATCTAAGATGAGCTGCATGGTTAGATCCTGCTGCCCAGATGAAATTCCTGTATATCTTGTATTCTCAGCCCCCTTGGGAAAATCTCACCCACAAGATATAGTTAGGGCCTGTTGCAAGTCTTCAGACCCCCAGGAATGGATTAGCTCCTCCTCCCTGGCTCTCAGCACCACTGGACAGGGCACCAGCTGCCAAAAACCACCACAGAAAGGGCTTTCCCTTGGACAAAAGGGAAGCAGGGCTGTGCAGGGTTGTGCATCAATGGGTATTTTTGCTTCCATGGTTGGGTTTCATCAAGTCATTTGTATTTCTTCATACCTGTTTCCTTTAAGGAACCATTCCAAAGCGTCTTATGTCTGGAACCACCAGTGATGGGACTTACCGAGGCCAGGATGTGAAACTAAAGCCTGGGCAAGCCAAGAGGCACAGGATTCAATCAAAACTGCCTCTTGTTTAAAAATGGCACCCTCCCTTTTTCTCAAATGAAAATTTCTCAGGAGAGTGTATTTTATTTTTGTTTTCTCTCTAATTTTGTTGTTGTTGTTGACAACCACTTCTCAGCACTGCCTTACCCTTTCCTCCCATCTGCAGGTCCCTGGGGTGGAGCTCCTGGCCCAGTGCAGTGTAGCTGGTGCTTTTCTACTGGCTGGCTTAGCACCGGAGCTGAGATCCCCGCAGCATCACTGAGGCTCCTCGGGGAAGGCAAACGCTTGGTTTTGCTGTGGCCACCAAGTAGCTGGAGCAAAGCAAGTGGGCAGCAGGTAGTGGCAGAAACACCCTGGGTGGCAAGCCTCTCCCATCAGGGAAGAGCTGCATCCGCCCAGGATGGGCACATTGGGGAGGGTGCTAGTGCAGGTCATAAGCAGGTAATGTGTCATGCACCTACTGCTCGTTCCTCCCCAAAGGTTTGGGGTGAAGGAGGGAGAGCTGGCAATTCTCCAATGGAAACAAATGACCCAGATTTACCCATTTTGGGTACAAGACACAAGGGAAGAAAAGGAAAATTATTGAAAATATAGCACATTTTTCAGCACAAGGAAAAAAGTTAAATAAATCCCTATGGCTTTTTTGTCCTTTTTGTTTGAAAACCTTGTATTTGGGAAACCCATTTGAAACTGGTTTCACCTACCTCTGTTCTCCTGACTCTGCTCTCTGCTGGGTTGAGCCATCACTGCTTCCTGAGGTCTGATGGACAGAGATGCAGCTGCTTGTTGATTTGCCTTTTATATTTTTCCTGCTATCTATCCAATGTTTTGGTCTCTTGGACACACCTCTGTTTTGAAAAGCTACAATCTCTTCCTAACTTACGAAGCTGCTCCTCCTCTCAGCCAGGAACCTGATGTGTCTGTTTTAAAAGGTAAAATAATTCTTTTGTTTTCCTGAAACTGCTCTTTCTGAGACAGCCTGGCTAGTGCAGCAGGAGCTGGACTGGGGCCACTCTGCAGTATCTACTTTTCAAAAAAAAAAAAGCTGCGCTGTAAGGGCTCTGACAGGAGGAAGCAGCTGGGGTGAGGAGGCAATGGGCATTCTCATGATGCCACCATGCTTTGGTCCCTCTCCCTGGCAAGCTGCCCCCCCTTGGTGAATCTATGAGCCTTTAAATTCCATGAAATCAAAGAAAAGAAAATAAAAGAAAAGAAAAGAAAAGAAAAATTCCTCCTTGATTACTGAGGCCCTGATGGCAGGACCCTTCCTCACTGGTGGGTTCTTGCCCTGCTGAAGCACTTGATCATACCAACTCCACTGCCTCTGGCACCCACTCCAGTCCAGTCCAGCCAGCAGCATCCAGTAGTGGCCAGTGCCCACCGAGGCAGCCTCATGAAGTGTCGTCACTGGCAAGTGGCCTTGATGATGGCACAGTGGGCGCTGAGTGAGGCCGGCTCTTAGTGAGCAGAGGGGAGCTCCCCTGGCAGTGCTGAAGCTTTCCACCCCTCAGCAGTGCTGTCAGGGGGAAGGATGATCCATCACCCTGCAGGCAGCTCCTTGAGGGTGGCTGCCAGCTGCTGATGCTGCTGCTGATCAGCCCCAAGCCCTGGCACTGGTGGTGATGGTACAGACCAGCACCCTCCAGTTCTGAGCGGGAAGGCTGGTATCTCCTTGGTCACTGATGAAACATTGGTATTTCAGAGGAAAGGAGGTATCAAGAGCCCACTTGTGACACAAACTGACTTGATTGACCATTTCTGTGGTATTGCACCTCCTTTTTGCTTACAACCATATGATGGTTCAGGCACTCACTGCTTGTCCTCTGGGACACTGTGCTTTTACATATGGTGCCCATACAGGGCCCTCTTCCCAAGCTGAGCCAATGTTTTTTGAATTATAGTAGAAACATTTTTTTTCACAAACATAGTGCTTTCCCCTTGCCTTCCATACCATGAATTCTGGTGCTTTCCCATGACCCACAGATCTCTGCTCTAAGCATTACCAGGGTTACATGGCTGCCCTTCTAACTTTACTAGATGTGACATAATTACAGTCCCTGTCTCTTCTGGATAAATGTCTTCAGTTGCTCAGCAACCTCCACACCAAGATTAAATTAACTTTGATTACAATTACAGACAGCACAAATCAGCCTGCACCATTAGGGGAAAACAGAGCATGGGCTATTGTGGGTATTTTTCTGGAGGATTTTATTCCCAAAGCACCACTTCTGGGAGGAATTGCATTTCCCCCGTTTGCTTTGTGACAAGCATAGATGCATCCCAATGTCGATGCTTTAAATGCACGGTGGGACTGAGCACAGAAGAATTTATTTACATGCCTGAAAATATTCCCCCTGCACATGGAAGGAGAGAAGGCCCAAGTGCTGAAGGAAGCTTTGCTTTTATGTTAAGGTCTCAAAGCTTCCTCTGGCATCACCTTGATGTGCCTACTGAGGTGTTTCTTCGGGTAAGAACCTCCTTCAGGTAGGTGGAGTGGAAAACAGTGCAGAATAGTGTATCAGTGTGGGCATTGGGACTGGCAGCACCAGTGAGAGCCATGTAAAACCTGTCTGTAGATGAACTTGAGGTTGGCTTGCTCAATGCCATAGTAGAGGGGTGGTGCTGCTTCTCTCACTGGATGAAGACATAGAGGAGGAGAAGGAGAGGGCAAGGTGGGGCAGGGCAGGGCAGCAGCTTTGGCTCCTCTCTGTGGTCAGGAATCTTTTGCCAGCTTGGTTGGTAGGAGCATCATTTGCTGCAGGAATTTGCCAGCAGCAAATAACTGCTCCCACGTGTAAGCAGGGAAGGAAGTGTGGAGGCTCATTACATTTAATGCAATTGTTCTGGATTTACAGCAGGGTACGCGACAATGGAATTTGGCCTCTTTCTTTTTCCCTCCTCCCTGCCTTAATCTTAAATGATGTAAGGGTCTGGTCATACCAGTCTGTGATCCAAAGCAGCTCTCTGCAGCTTCTCCTTAGAGTCGGACACTCCCCAGACTTGCATAGGCAGAGTTAACATGTCAGAAAAATATATAAATAAGCCTAAAATTTGGCCAAGGATACTGCTCTGACCAAGTCTGACACAAACAGCTCTTGCCCTAGCATCCTCTGCCAGGCAGGTCCTGTGCTGCTGGGGCTACTGCCCTCCCTGCCCTGCCAGGGAAGGGTCAGAGGTGCTCCTTCACCATCTGTCCATTGCCTGCACAGGATGCATGGCTGTGGAGGCCAGGAAAGGCTTCCCTTTGCCTGGGACCCACCAACACACCTGCACCACCTGCAAAACAGATGGAGAAATTACCTTCCAGGATGTCCTGAAGGAGAGTGGGCTGTGGGGCCTCTGATCCACTGATTCCTCCCTCCCTAGTTTTCTGTTTTGCCTCCTTTGCTTAATGCTGGAGGAGAGGGAGGTGGCTAAAAAGTTGTGGCAGCACTGTTACATCCCTGTGCTGGTTTGGATCCTCTGGGTCTTGGCCCTCATCCTGGGTCTCACAAGGTTTGTCTGTGCAAGTAAGAATGGGGCCACCTCCTCACAGACACCTTCATGGGTTGTGCAGGCAGGTGGCTGTGGCAGTGGGTGGCTACCTGTGCCCTGGGAAAGCACATGGTCATCATCCACCACTCCTCACAGCTCTATTTCAGTATCTGTTTTCTCTCTCTTGGAAGTGTCTTGATTTTTCCTGACACTTTCACCTTCCTCTTCCTTGTGCACACTCAGAGGAAAGTGTCTTTGTGTCATATTCCCATTTCACCATGATGCATTTCAGTCCCGCTGCAGCCTTCTCTGACCTCTCACCTGAGCGCAGTGCATCAGATATGCGACAGATTGCCAGGATTTGTCTCTCCTATCTGTATTTCATATGAGAGGACCCTTGGCATAGTCTGCCTGTGACAGACTTCGTCAAACAGATCACTTTGTTGTTGCAAACATCAAGAAGTTGCAGGTCCACACTCCCCTTTTCCTAGGGTCAGACTGGAATTTGAAATGGCTTAGTTTGGCTTTCTTCCATCCTTTGCTGTACTCTTTGCAAAGATCTCACTCCCTGTTTGTTCCAGCAGGAAATATTCTCTGTGGTTGACCTGTTTCCAGAAGTGCAAAGTTTGTTTCATGCTGCCAGCCCTACATTTGCTCACATCCCTGAGCAGCCTTCTTTATACAAAGTCCCCATCTGTGTACACTGCTCCTCATTTTCTGGTACTGGAGACAGCACAGGACACTCGGCCACCCTGCACCCAACCCTACTTCAGCCCTACTCAGCACTTGACAGGAGTGCCTGGAGTGTCCCACCAGAGAGGCCAAGTAATATAACAAGGGTGATAAGGTCAATATTTTCCTCCATTGTACTATCTGTTGTACCCTGTGTGTCCCATTTGTGTGGGAAACACCTTCTCCCATGTACATGTGCAGCCACCGTTACTGTGTTTTGCAGACAGGCAGTGCAGTCAGTCATGGGTCCTTCCCGGTGCTTCCTCCTGGCTGGTGATGAGGCTATGCATCCTGCTGGCACACAATGATGCCCCGTGGTAACCATCTGTCTACTCCCTGCACCTCTTAGGGCTCTGCTGATGAAAGCTCTAGGCTGTTGTTTCTGCACCAGTGATGCTCAGAGTCCCTCCTCTGAGGTGGTGCACAGCAGCACTAGAAGCTCCACCACTTGCCAGCATGTCAGGGCTTAGCCATACATATCACCTTCTTGACACTTCCAAGTACAGAAAGTGGACTTCATGTTACAGGTTACCAAAGTCAACCATCTGTGTGCTACAAAAAGAGAGGTTGAACTATTATTTGCAAAGGCATCTCTGTTTCAAGGGCACTTTTGATACTCTTAAGCCATTGCTCCAGCAGCAGTGATGGAGGCATCCAAAATGAGATGTCCTGGTGTTGAGGATTTATGAGCAAGGAATGGACATGTGCGCAATCCGGCCTATTTAGTAGAAGAAGCCTAAGCCTCAGTCAAGGACACTCGGATGCGAAAAGAAGGGAGTAGCTGAACGGAGCAGACAACTCCCAAATGCTGAGAAGCACCTGAGAGATAAGAGACCGCTGTATGCCGCTGTACGCCGCTGTACACTTTCTGCTTGCTTGCTGCACAATAACCAGTTAAGAGTGAGCTTACGTGACTTAGCCAATGATAATGTTACAAGTAGCATAAACATAGCGGGGATGATTATATAAACCACACCCTGGAGCTAATAAAGTGGCATTCACCTGATCATATTGGTTTGCGTGTGATTGTCTGACATATTCTCCCGCATCCAGGTGTTCTCACTTCCTCCTCCTGTGTGTCAATAACTGGAAACACCATTCCTGGCCATGCAATCCACACACGTCAGCCTGCAGCCTCCATTGAAGGTGCTGTCTGTCCTGTTTCCCTTTCAGGAGTGAGTGTCCATGGCATCCATTCCTCCTATGTAGATAAACTAAACTTTCAGAATATGAAGGACTTTAGGTGCATTTAAATATTTATTTGCTAACACAAAAGCAAGTTCTCCCATAATTTAATATTCTTCTGGAAGTAATTGGATAGAAGTCTGTTGTTTCTTTTCCTCCTGTCGGCTTGTATTTGTTTAATTTGGCTGTTGTGATATGAAGTGACAGATCCATGCTCCATTTCTAGAGATAGCAAAACTCTGGGATTCTTCTTCCTGCATTGTTAGAAATTTATGTATTCTTCCCATTGACTCGTACATCACTATTGTGTCAGATTACTGGGCCCCTTAAGAATAAGTGCATTTTAATACAGCTGACCCAGAAACCTCCCAGAGGGGAGATAAAGCACAGTTCCGAGAAACAGATGAATTTCCTGTAGCTTAGAGAGGAATCAGAAAAGGGTCTGAAGAGGGCAATAGCTCAGTGCCATGGCTATTTCCTCTTTGACCTTGCCCGGTGGGAACAGCAGATGCAGGTGGACACTGCTGCTCAGGAGCCTGCCCACACGTTTGGTTTGCCACCACAGCTGGCCTGGCTGTTCAAAGCCTGGGTCTGTAAACACAGAAGGGATGGAGCATCCCCTTGATGAACCTCCCACACAGCACTGCTGAGACCACTGGGAAGGCCCTTCACATGAGCAATGTGCTTTGCACCTGCCCTCAAAGGGATCCGACTCTCCATGGTGCTTTCCCCATTTTCTGCACACACAGAAGTAAGGTCCTCTCTCCAACCTGCCATCCTGGACCTGACAGTCATGAGCAGAAACAGATCTCTGATTTCACTGCTGGATCAAGAAGAGGTGGGCATAGCAGGCAGTTTCACATGAGCTGGTGAAGGTGTCCTTGCCATGAAGGTATGGGGACCAGTGTTTCTGCAGACTGGGAGCTGGCACACCCTGTTTAGCCTATTAACAGGGTAAGGGATGAACCTTTCCACGGTTTTATTACTGATGATCAGTGGTATAGGGATGAATCAGGAAGTGGCTATGTTCATTTGCTTCAAGGGTAGTGAAGATTGGGTGAGCTCTTCTAATCCATGTTTCCTTTCCCTGAGGGGTTATGAAAGCCAAGAGGAGAAAATAGCTGAGGTTTCAGAACTCATGTTGATTTTGCAACATAGGCAAAAAAAGAAAGCAAGCTTCTCCTGTTGTTTGGAGATGAAGAACATTTGCTCTGGAAGCCCTTGAAAGAAAATAAACATGGTGCCATATGATGTTTGTACAATCATTTTTCTGTTAAAAACTTAAAATGACTATGGAAATCTGGATAGTGTTGATCATGCGTATGAATTTAAGGACTATGCAGTAGTCAGGGTAATATTTCTACAAATTAAGCTACAGAGAAAGATGCATTTCTGAGAGCCACTCTCCTGTCCAATACAGGCTCACACACACACACATATACATGTGTGTATATACATGTATATATTGGAGTGTATTTAGATCTAAGGCCCATTAAACAACCTGACTTTAAGACTCACCATATTAATTTGGCATGATAATTACATGTGTTTGAAAGTTACTTAGCAATTATACTTGAAGTTACCAAGAATTTCCATTACCTTAGGATTTTAATTCTGAAACAGGTAAGGACAGGGTTAACAGAGGTCTAGTTTGAAGACAGTTGAGCACCAAATAATTATCCCTTGATGCTGTATATCTACGGCATTTACTGCTGTCACAAATCTTCAGATCTGTTGCAATGTAATCTGTTGTCCATAATATGAAATTAATTCTACACCATGGCTTGGGTTTCCCTGCTCAAATCTGTGGATATTTTTTTGTCAGTGGTCCAAAGAGGGGCCTTGGCAATCCCTCAGGTCACCTCAGGTGGCTCATGCCCCCCTTCTCTCCCTACACGCCAAGACGTGGATTAAGATGCCAGATGCTGGATACCTATTTGGGGAATATTTCCTGGAAGACTTTTAAAAATTCTGTTTTCAGAAACCAAAGCATTTATGTTCTTGAAAAGCCTGGTGTAAGGGGCTGCTGCTTGCCTGTGTCAGACGAAGATGGACAGTTGGCATAGAGAAGCACACTTTTTTTCATCTACAAACATCTACTCTGTGCATTAAAACCAAAAAGGTTGTAATTTTCCTGTACTGACCTCAGTCCCCACCGTGGCATACAACCCTGTGGTCCTGGAAGGATTTAGATGAAGCAGGAATTTTAGCCCTATAGGGGATGAGGGAATGGATCAGCAACGAGGCTTGGCACACTGGCTCTGCAGCAGCTACATGGGTGTCCTCAAGCACAGCACCAGACCTACAGTGCTCAGAGAGGACCAGCACTGTCCTCATGGCAAATGACAAGCAGAGCCCATCTCATCCTCGACAGTATCACCGAGTCTTCTACAGAGTTGCACAAGAAAGGGTTTTCGTCTCCAGTGGCCAGGCGGATGGAGCAGAGGAGAAGTGGGGCTGAGTGAAATCTCTGCAGCACTTAAGTTCCTAAGTAAATACCTAATGAGAGAAATGTTTTACTTCAATAATAAATGAGCAGAATATCAGGAGACATGAGTACTGGCAAAGTACATCTACAGCAAAGTCTTTACAGTGGGGGCATTTTTTCACCTGCCCTCCTATTTAAGATCTTCATGTAAGTGGAAAAAACGTGTGTGCAGCTGCTGAGGGCAGGGCTAGACTTTCCTCGCTCTTGCTTGAACAATTTGGAGGCACCCATCGGCAAACCCATCCTCATCAATTCTGCATCTTCCTGAAAATGTACTTTTAAGCACCTTAATTGTATTTCAGAGATAACCCTGCAGGCAAAGTGACAGGAAGAGAAACCATATGGAACAGTTTGGCGGTTAGGCTCTTTGTTTCAAATCAATCAAACATCTGCGGCTAATGTAGCTTTGGGCTGCTCCTCAGGAAACATTAGCCCTATTAGTCTGGGCTGGCAGGAACACAAAATAATATATTTATGGACAAAGCACATGTGCGTTACTGCTGGAGAGTGAGCGGAGGAGGAAGACAAGATCTGTGGTCAGCACTTTGCCTGCTCGGGAGGTCAGCTCCAACATGCAAAGAGCAGGGATGTGGAGTCCTGCCTCCTTGCCCCAGCCCTGCATTGCCCACCTCTCTGTCCAGGTGGAGCCTCAAGATCTGCTGCTCCAAGCCCAGAGGTGAAAGACCACCCAAAAAGAAGCTGTGTGGCTTCTTGCCTTAAAGGAAAGGAGGTGGAATGGTGCAGGATGGTGCAGGTCTGCTTCCCCATATAGTGATCACTTCTTAAATCTAGACAGCCTCCAGGCACTTCATATCATTTTCCTCCCATGCGGTGTCTCATGTGTGATCATGAAACAGCAGCAGTCCTGAGGAGGAGGTAGGAAATGGAAAGGGAAACAATATTTTTATTTACACTTTCCTGCAGACAAATACATGTGCCTTTGCATGTGAATCCATAAATGAGGCACAAGGACAGAGGTACATCTGCCAACACCTCTCTAGTCCATCATACCCTAGTTCCCTGGGAAATGGCGGACCATAACTGAGAGGAAGAAGAGCTTTTGGGCTGCTTCACAGACAGTCCTTGCCCCTGTGCAGGAGGGAATTTCTACTAGAGAAAACTTAAAAGGGGTGAAAATACTGTATGCAAACTCCCCAGCCACAGTTTTAGGCCACATTGTTTCTATTCTTTACAAGGGAAGACTAAAAGCCTATGACACTGAAGGGGATAAGGGAGAGCATCCATATTAAAGGAAAAATACATCATTGGCATGTTTTGCTTCTGCCAAAACAAAATGTTGTGAATCCTGAAAGCATAAATAATTGTTGAATTTAAAAGAAAACCATACTTAAAAAGAAACACCTCACCACCCCACTAAAGTATGTCCTGAAGTGCCTCATCTACACATTTTTTTAAACACCTCCAGGGATGGTGACTGCACCACCTCCCTGGGCAGCCCATTCTAGCACTCGACTACACTTTCAGTAAAGAAATTCTTCCTAATATCTGATCTAATCCTCCCCTGGTGCAACTTCAGGCCATTTCTTCTTGTCCTGTCATTATTTACTTGAGAGAAGAGGCTGCACCCACCTCACTGCAGCCTCCTTTCAGGCAGTGGTAGACAAAGATAAGGTCTCCCCTCAGCCTTCTCTTCTCCAAACTTTTCCTTTAGAAAACTGGTCCTTTTCCGCCAGGCAGCTTTTCAGCCATTCTACCCCAAGTCTGTAGCATTGCCTGGGGTTGTTGCATTTCGGTTATGCAGGACCTGGCACTTGTTCTTTTTAAACCTCATAGCACTGGCCTTGGCCCATTGGTCCAACCTGTTCAGATCCCTCTGCAGAGCATTCCTACCCTCAAGCAGATCAACATTCCCAGACAGTTTGGTGTTGTTTGCAAACTTGATGAGGAAGCACTCAATCCTCTCATCTAGACTGTTGATAAAGATGTTGAACAAGACTGGCTCCAAAACCTCCCCTGAGCATCAGCTGCCCCATGGTCCCCTTGGTGGCTCAGCAGAGCATGGATCTGTGCTTTGTGGGTCACAGAGCAGGATGGATTCCCAGGCAGCACATGGGTTTTGAATTGGCTGAATTTCCTCAGCTTCTCACAGATGATATTACTATTAGGAGTCATGCTAGTCCTTGTGGTCAAAGGCAATAATCATAGACAATATGTGTGTAATCATCAGCTATAACAAGGGGAAAATTTTTCTTTTTTGATCCATGCTTTGTGGGAACTCTTTTTTTTTTTTTTTTGAGGAAAGGATGTGGGAGCTCCTCATCAGCAATGACAGCAACTCAAAGCAAGGGTGACAGTTCTTCCCCATGCATCTGAAGGTCTCTTGTGAGCTAAAAAAGGCTTCAGAGAAGAGTCAATGTAATTCCAAGTTTACTTTGTCCTGTCGCCAGCTGCTTGAAAGACTTCAGTACTGCACTAATGTGAAGGACAAAGTGAAGGATGTGGAAAGATAAGGATGCAAGGAGAAATGAAGTCCTTTAGTGTGAATGTTAGCTGCTGTGGGGAGAGGAAGGTTGTGGCTGTCTTTATGAGGAGTGTGCCTCACAATTAAGAGAAGTGAGAGACAAAGTGGTAACCACATGTACATTTGAGGGTGGTCTGACAAAACTCCAATCCATGTTCAGAAACAGATACAGGGGAGGGCTGTGGCCTCAGGGGGTACATCCCACTGCTTTCTCACCCCTTTGAATGAAATCTGTAGTGTCCTCCTTTCCAAGGAAAAAGGATGCACAGGGCCAGTAATAAGTGATCTTTGGTCCATGGCCTCCAGGCTGGTCCCGGTTTGGCTTTTGTCCCTTTGTTAGTTGTTCATTGATGAGGCTGTGCTCAGGAGGACTGTGGCAGCCCTTTACAAACAGGTGGCAAGGAGCCCTGCTCAGTTCCCACCCATGGGTCACCACATAAAGTCAGCAGAGTGGCTCTTTGCATCTTCGTCCTGACCAGCACAGCCTTGGTAAGCACTGAAAGACCCATTGTCTGAGAACTTAAACAGTGACCCTAAACTGCCTTCTATGTACCAAATCAGTGTTTGTTTTCATTTGCTTTCAGCAGGTTCTCTAATTATTAACAGTGCAGAAGGGCTTAGGGTTTGCTGTGTGGGTTACTCAGGAGCACCTTGCTCAGGGAAGGTGCTCTGCACAAGCCAGGGAGGCTTGTTTGCTCCTTGGTGCTCCTGCAAGATAAGAAAGATGTTGAACAATGGGAACCAAATAATCTTCCTTTTCCCCCCCTTGAGCATTAATTTGATTAATGGTACATTTTAATTTTTTTTTTTTTGCCACTGATGAGTAATGAGCTATTTCATCTTCACTCCAGCTCTATGCAGAAATGATCGGTACACATCACAGAATGTAAAAGACATAAATTTTAACCCTTTTGCTGAACAATGCACTGCTAATAACATGTTCCTTAGAAGTAGTGCTGTGGTAGAAGAGGGGAGAAGTTTTTTTTTCATAAAATCTACCTTTGATTGGGGACATAAATTTTTGGAGTGACAGCTTGCCAGAAATACAGCGTTACACAAGCTCTCATCATCTGAAGCAGCATCCTGGAGTGGCTCATTTTTCTTTCTCAAGGTCATTTTGTTATTATGCAATTGCACAAGCAAGAAAGGGACAAGTTTTTGACAGATTCCCAGGAGCACAGGGCCTTGAGAACTGCCCATTTAAGTATGCTTTAAATATGCTATACACTTTCTCTCAATTTGGCCATTTTTTTGTGCAACCCTCTTGCAGTGTAGGGCACAGCAGTGCTGCCTGCAGCTGCATGCTGGGTGCCTTGGGGTCTCACTTTCCCTGTGCCAGACTGGAACTTTAAAAGGAGGTCACTGAGCAAATATCTGAGCCTCCTTCCCACCCATTCAAAGTGTGAGGCATCTTCGGTCCCACCCTAAGCAGCCATATCCAGAAGCACCTGTGCCAGGTCAGCCTGCTGGTATCCCCAGCCCATGCCCCTTTCTCTAGAAATGCTCAATACAGCAGAGGCTCAGTGCCTTTGGGACCAGTATCAGTTAGGGGATGTGGCACCCCAGCTGGCAGGGAGCCCTTGCTCATGCCCCTCCAACTCACCCCTAGGGCTGGCAGGAGAATATGTATGTGGGTTAATAGCAGTGCCAAAACGTTGATTTTTTTTTCAGAGGTCTCCAGAGCTGACTCAGAGGGCAGAGCTGAGACAGAGTTGACAGGGGAATAGAAATCAGGGCCCTGACAAGCTTCCCTGTCAATTATCTGTTTATTTCATGCACCATCTTCTACTTCTGCCTGTTGGCAATGAGGAGAATTCATAAATGATGGTAATAAATGCAAAATGACAGCTAATCTTAATTGGCCAAAGCTTCCCTCAAAAGCCTGGGTCATGCTGGATGTAATATGCTTTAAATGTAAAAATACAAGCCAGAAAATTACACTGGCAGTTTTACCTTGGTGGATTATTTATTTTCTCTCCACTTATAATGTACCATGAACTGTTATTTTTTCCAAGAAAACATTTTTCCTCCCAGGAAAGGGGTGTCGATAGCAAGGTGTCCCCTTATGTTTAATCAATTACAGCACATTTCTCTCTGGAAACTGATATGGGATTCCCAGGGGCTCTTTGGGTCTGGCTGGGAAGGAAGAGGCCACCTATTCCCTACAAGACAGGCAGGCAGTGCTTGGTGCACCCCTGGCAGCCCTCTCCTCCCATGAGACAGTACATGAAAGCTGCAGTATCTTCCAGTGCTTCCCACGGAGTCGTGCACCAGGGAGTCAGAGCTTCTCCCGCTCCTGCCTCGAGCTTGCAGCATCTTCTCACTCCCCAGATTTCTTGGCCAAGGGGACAGTGCCCAGGATGCTGGGGCTGGGACATGTGAAGGAGGAGGGCCACAGAAGAGAGGAAGAAAACCTGAAGACAACAGCATTTTTGCAGTCCTGCCAGGATGCTCCTGCTTGGGGTTTCTTTCCCCACCTTCCTAGCTTGGGGAGGTCCCTTCCCCACTGCCTCCCCTACCTGCCACACCAGTTTGGCTGGAGCTGTACTGCAGCAGTTTTGTGAGAGCATCCCAGAGACTTCAAAACATCCTCCTCTTCCGGGCAGAATGACTTGCAGCTTTTCTGGCAGTCAGCCTCAGTGCTTTACCATGGGAAGAGAGTTAACCCCTTCCCTCCTTTTCTTTTTCTCTCCCTTTCCCCCTCTCACGCCTCTGCCCAGAGCATCGTCATGCTTGTTTGTCTGGGAACTGGCTGGGAGGAAAGACAGAGGAGGAAATAGTTTATTTCTGAGAGCGTTTAGCCCTCATGGCTCCGTGGCTGAGACAGTGGGAACACAGCCTTGCACTGACAGCCTGAGGTTTCATCTGTCTGAGGCCAGGAGAAAAAATCATTCACATATGATTTTTGAAAGGGGCAATTACTGAGGATCTGGGGGTCATTTGGTTGTGGGGGATGAAACATTTCGAGGTGGAGAGAAAAGATTTATCCTTCAGGCGCTACAGGGAGGACCTGGCAGCAGCTCAAAGGGCTCCAAGCCCTGAAAGAATATTTGAAAGTTTTCCTGTTTTATAGCTCTGAGTAATAGCAATCTGCAGCAATTGCGCAGCAGGGATCTGGGACTCCTGCCTCCTCTTCTTCACTTTGCCTCGGGCTTGTGGTGTGATCTTCTAGAACACCTGATTTTCTGATTAATTTTCAAAAACATTCCTTTTCTTTTTTTTTTTTTGTTTTTTTTAACACAGGAGGGTTTGCAGCTACAAAAAACAAGGGGTTTTAAAGCATTGCACCTACAAACCCAGCTATCCACCTGTCTCCCTCGTTTGTACCCAGTTAACATGGGACCCTGGGGTGCTGCTTCCATCTCCCTCTGCCTCTGGGCTCTTCTGCACCCCCACCTCCCTGGAGTATCCCTGTCCCTCTGCCACTGCTCAGGCAGGAATAACCACTCCGCTCCTGTCAGGGTCTGGACTGGACAGCCAGCAAACATGTTGTGGGAGAGGGGTGAGCTGAGGAGGAGAAAGACTAAGAGGCTGCCACAGTGAAAGGGTCCAGCCCAGTAAGCCAGGCTTATTGGGAGACAAATTTAGAATAGATCTGAAAAGTAATTTAGAGACCTAAAAATAGCCTGTGATCCTGTCTATCTGGAGACTGTAAAACCAGAAGAGGGGAGAAAGGAGAAAAAATAACCCAGGGGAGGGGCGCAGGGAGTATAGGAATAAACAATTATTAGAAGGGGCGGCCACGGCAGACAGAAATCTTGAGTGCTTGTGTGCCTCATCACTGGGAACAGGAGCTGGACAGCAGACTACCTTAACTTGTCCCTGCACGCATTGATAAAATACATCCAGCTATTTTGATATTAAAATTGAGAGGTTATATTTCATGGCACAGTGAATAGCCCTGCGCAACTGCCCACTGCTTCACCCTCTGTACCCTGCCCTGGCCAAGGGCATCACCAGTGCCCATAGCTCAGCAAGAAGTGATCCTCCTTCCTTCCTTTCCTTCCTTTCCTTCCTTCCTTCCCTCCCTCCCTCAGTCACAGGAAACAACATTTGCCTTGGGTGCTGAACCAGATGCTGAGCTGGCAGGAAACAAATAGCAAAGGTGAATTTTTTTCCAAAGTTTTTGGAAACTGAGTAAACACAACTTGGCCAGTGATGGGGATGCCACTGGTAAATTCAGCCAGGAGCAAAAGGAGACAGGTATGGAAACAAGCAGCAAGGTATCCGTGCTGGGTAGGAGCCTGCAGCATGGGGCCATAGTCCATGTTGGAGGCAGGACCAGAGGCAGGCAGCACAGTGCAGGTGGGACTGGGTGCCCCAACCAGAGCTGAAACAGGTCTGGTTGCCCATGAGAAAACAACCTGGTGGGACCAGGGTACTTGACCCCTACTACAGCACTGTATGTGCTTCCCCAGGGGAAGTGTGGCAGCCATGGGGTGCATGAGGAAGGGTCAAGGGGAGATGCAGATGTTTCCTGCATGCTGAATGAGAGCTGCAGAGAGGAGATAAATGCTGGCACTGCAAGCCAGCTCATGTTGTGCCTAGCTTTTATAAACCTCTTCTTTTTAATATCCTGTTGACACAGCCTGTGCACATGTGATGAGTGGACCTGCCAGGCAGCCAAGTGTCTTAGAATACTTCGGCCTGAAAGATGCTTACATGTCCCAGAATTTCTTACAGCATCTCAGCCTGAAATATGCTCAAATGTCCCCTTTGGAAAGAAATTCAGTACTGTAGCAAATGCTGGGCTGCTAAATTGCTCCTGTCTCAGCCTTGGCTCCCTCAGGAGCAATGGGCAGACATGACATGGCCGTAAGGTCTGCATAGGGTTGGTGTGGTGATATTAGACCACGGAGGACAGAGATTGCAGTGGGACGGGCAGACAAAGTTACAGGTGTTGAGATGGTCAGTCCAAGACCTGATAGGATGCCATGGACATCTCCCATGAAATCATTTCAAAGACCATCTGGGCACTATATGCTTTTGTTTAGCTGAAGCTGGCATGCATGGTGACCAATATAGGTGTTGCATAGGTGAAATACGGCTTCACATGTGATGATACTGCTGGCCATCATGAATCTGTGTCATAAAAGCACTCCTAGCTGCTGCAACATCACCTCTCCTTCTGTAACTCACATCAAAAGACTTACACTCGTGTCCCCTGATGACTGATGCTCAGCATACAGTGCTACAATCTTCCTCCTTCAATCATGAATCAGGCCCTGTTTCTCTAACAAGTGATTTGGGGGCAGACTCATCATCCTTCATGCAGTCTGTCAGCGGGCTCTCACTTCTGATCGGAAGGAGGGTTGCAGGGGAGGGTGCAGGAGTAGGCTGGGGTTTCACCTCTTCTTGTACCATCAGACCCAGAACAGGAAGGCAGGTGCCCAGCAACCACATCCAGCAACACAATGCCCATGTTGACTTGACTGTGGCAGTAATCCCTTAAACTGTAGTGTAAGCTTTCAGCTTCACAGGCTGTCCCTCCCTCTCGGCAGAAGCTGGTGCAGTCCCAGTTGCCCCAGTGAGGTTTGACTGAGGATGGCCGGGGGGCACTTGCTACCACCCTGTCCCCAGTTATCAACACCAGGTGCTATTCGGATGCCATTCTCAGAAAAAAAACAAAACCAAAACCAAACCACAACACCCTTTTAACTAAACATGTAGCTCAGACTACTTGTTTCTGTCACTTGGAAGACAATTTATTCTCACAGAACACAATAAGCTGTATGTCTGCTTTGTGTCCTCCTCCCCCAACCCCCTTCCCCAGGGCAACGGGCCTTGGATGTTGGGTTCCCACAGTCCATCTCCACAGAGGTGGTCCCTCCCTCAGGGACAGCTAGGTCTGTCCTGACCAGAGCTGCACAAACCTCAGCCAACCCTTCCTGTGTCACTCTGTCCTAACAGTGACATGCAGCGGCAGCACGTGGCAATGGAACCTGGACGTACCCTTGTGCCCAGCCCGAGATGCTGGTACCAGTTACAGGATTCTATAGCTGTATCTTTTGGTTTTGGGTTTTTTTAAACTAATGGGTCAATATTACCTCGATAATGAATTCTGCTCTTATTTTGTACAGCCCTGTTGTCTCTGAGCTCCCTTTTTGTTACACCCATCTCTGCACACATGCAGGTATACTACCAACTTTCCTTGGACGTCAAGCTAAACAGCAGTAAAGGTGTCACTGCTTGTCCAAGGACACAGCCAGCAGTGTGCTGTTGCGTCTCCTGAAACAGGGTGTATTGAGAAACAAGGCTGGCTCAGGCTGGGGAACCTTGGCTACCTCACCCATACCAGAGACCCCATCGTCTCCCCATCTCTGGGGGTCTTGACACCTGATGGTGACAGATTCAGTGAAACAAAGGGAGTTTCTTCCCTGTCCTGCAGCCAAGAGTGGTAGCAACCCTCCCTCTCAGTAGGCTGGTGGGGTACAGCCCCATTCAGCTCTGGCAGGGCTTGCCTGTGGCTGTGCCCCAGTGCATACTTCTGCACTGCTTACCTGCTGCTGCTTGCAGATCGAGTAGCAAATGTCTAAGCAGTCCCATTTAAACCCACAATCAAATTACAGGAACTAAATTAGAAGCCAGACTGGAGCCACATTAAAATTTGCTCCTTATTTAATAATTCTGTCGCAGATACTTCTCCTCTTATCACCATTTATTCTGAGGCCAGTCTGTAATAACAGAGGTAGTTTGTTTGTGCTACCCCTCCTCTTTCCATTGTCTAGTCTTTCTGCTGGGGTTTCATTTCTTCCTTGTGAAAAGACATTAGGATAAATAAAACAATGATGCAGTGCTAGAGAGATCTGCATTAATGGGACCACACAACACTCACCCCTTCCCTTTCCCATAGGAAGGGGGTGAATCAAATAGATAGAATTCCTATTCCACCCCTGCCTGTACCTATAGGTTACCTATAGGTAACACTCTATTGCACATGGGAGAAGAAATGACAGTGCAGCTCTTTCCTTCAAGGCAGCGTCGTGCAGAAGCAAGAGCCCTGAGGAGGTGCCAAGGCAATTTGGAAGTGCCATCTACCCTCTAGTGGGGTCTGTGCAGAATTGATAGAGGAAAGGAGGTGAGATCCTCCCCTTCCCTCTTTGGTCCTGCCATCTCCCCGTGCAGCCAACGATGATATTGGGTGGCAGGGATGCACAGCCTCAGCTGGGAGCTGGCTTGCACTGAAGGAGTGAGGGGAAATGCTTTTGTCTATTAATTAAATATGTGACTCCAGGAGAGTTTGAATTAATTCATCTGGCTAGAGTTTCATCTGCTTCCAGGTGTCACTGGGGAAAAAATAAGCACAACCTCTCACTAATCCTTAAACATTTAAGTAAAAACTATTTTTAGATCCCTTTTAAAATCAAATTGTGGCTGTTCTACAATAAGCAAACACTGCTGTGTGATCAACAGTTGTTGTCCCCCAAACTACTGCTGAAATCTGCCATTATTTAAAAATAAATAAGTTTATGCAACACTCTGATGACTACTGCTTCTGTAGCACATTTGAATCCTTGTTTTCAACGAACAAGACACAACCCTAACTCACAGTAGATACTGACTCAGGCATTTGCTGTCAGGAACCATGGCAGGTGCTACACAGCCTGGAAGCTGCTTCAGAGCAATGTACAAAGTCCCAGCAGAGCCCGATCCTGCCTGTGCAGAACAGAATTACCCACCAGCACACAGCCTAAAGCACGGGAGATCTCCATGAAGGAAAGCATGAGGGTTTGTGGCCAGGGAGAGGTGTTCCCAGCCGGGAACCTGCTGCATGCAGGGCACAGAAAGGGGCTCAAAGCTGCGCAGGAGTCAGGGCAGGGGAGGAGCCGGCCAGTAGGTTATCTCCTTCACTTTCTCTGCGCCATACCTGTGCCCGCTATTACCCTGCAAAGTTTCTTTGTAGAAACAACTGCATATTCTCAAAGCCTTCGGCTGGGAGCAGGCTACCTGCCAGTGCATTGCTTAGCCAGAAGTGATTAAGATTTCCAAGATGCTCAAAGGTTTCATTCTGCAGCTCAGACAGCTGGATGCAGGGAATTACACTGTGAGCTGGGGGCGTGCAGCAAGCAGAGCTGACAGCTGCACAGTGCTCAGGACCTGCAAGCTTGGAGACAAGCCAGGGCTATGGGTGGATGGGGCTCACCATCCCACTATTCTCTGGAATCATCCGGTGCCAATTCTTCTCCCACACGCATGACTCCACTAAGGAAGTCTTCCCTCTGTCTCGACACCCTCACTAAGTGAAGTGCTTGCAGAATGCTTATTTTCCTTAACACTGTATTTATCAAAGCATGTACTAGGGGTAATAAAGAGGCATGTGGTCAAACACAAGGGTTCTGCATCCAGCAGGACAAGCTGGAGATCAGTCTCACTCCTGGCAGGCACTGAGGAGAACATGAACCTCAGGTATATGTCAGCAATAATCCCCTTTTCAGAGGGGATCTAGCTGGGGGATTTGCATCCACTGAGCTGTTTAGCCTCCATTTTAGGTTTGAGCACTGAGTGAACGCAACTGTCTTTAAATAAAGTCAAAGCAGAAAGGCTGCTGGTTATCAGGTGAGCATTCAAATATCAGGAAGCTACAAAGGAAGTGATAGCCTCACCTTCCTCCACACGCAGGTCATCATTTACACAGCAAGCAGGTGAACTAGAGAGTGCAGAAATCGATCTGTAAATATATGGAGATTCTGCCTTTGCATTAGCTAATTTTCAAAGTGCATTTATTTATTAGTGTGTATTTGGAATCACACTCCACACCACAGCCCTCACAGAGTTTTCCAAAACAAGCTATTTCAGCTTGCTAGCTTTCCTCAAAAAGTGAAGCATAAAATAGAAGTAAACACCTATCTTTTAGTGTTGTCACTACTTTAATCTTGCTGCTAATTACTAGCACAAATTATGTACATATCCAAAAATGTCTGAATTTCAGTGCAGTACATTTTTGCTACTTGAGTTTATAATTTGTTAAATACACGTGACAAATATTTCCATATTTTACATTTCTACATTCTACTGACCACATACAAATCCTAAAGTAGGATACTCCTGTGTTCAAAAGACAAGGCAAACCAGAATAAAGCCAAGTCCCTCCACTCCTCTTGTAAAAGATAATTTTATGATCCTTAGCAACAAGTCTTTCTTTACATCTTGAGTTTTCTTCTTACCTCAGGCAGTCCAGTGTCCCCCTACATCATCCTTCACCACTAGTTCATTTTTGTCTTGTGAGAATCCTATTTCTCCTGATTTCCCAAGCACTGCAGGAGACAGCCATTCCTTTCCCATCCAAGTACCAGTCTGAGGCAACAGCTTCCAGCTTATGAAACATCACTTGCATTTAGAGAATAGTCAAAGTAGGAATGTCAAACCTTTACAGTGCCCCACAATAGTGCAGATCCAAGCTCTCCAGCCAGACTTCCCTCTGGTTAGTGCTGCAGACATCCTCCATTCTTGGTAAGCCACTGTTGTGGGGCAGCTGGAGCTAGCCCAAATAAAACTGAAGGGATCTCAGAGATGGAGATGCTGGTTTGCTGTCTAGTTCCAGCAACCCCAGAGAAAAAACTATTGTTAAGACAAAGATTCAGTGTTTTAGTGAGGCAATGAGGAATTAATTATATGAGAAGATACTTCAGTTCAGCACTTAACTGGATTACAGATGCTGTCTGTCTTGGGCTTTGTTGTCTCTGAAGGTGCTCTTCTGGCAGCAGGGTACCTTCTGCTCTAGCCCAGAACGTCACACCTACTCCGGGGACCTCATCCACATTCTTCACTCTCCCTGTTTACCAGTCCTCCCTCTCGTTATGCCCTAGTTGCTCCAAACCTTTCCCTCATATTTTTCCTTATCTTCACCCAGAGCTGAACTGTTGAAGCAAATGTTCACCCTACCCCACTCTTCAGCTGAATTTTGCTGTTTTCATCTGCCTCACTCCTTTCTAGCTCTTACTGCTCCTTGTGGTATATGCTGTCATTCAGGTTATATACCTCTGCTCTATGCACTGGTCTGTCAAACATCCACCTGAAAACCTTAAGTCTCCATCCATTTTCATCTAATGCCACTAATACCAGAAAGCAGCTGCTGCACACCCCTGTGTCCTGTTCTGCTCTTACTAGTTTCTCTAAAACATGTGGCTCCAGTTACCTTTAGTGTCTCACGCTTTGAGAGGTTGCACTTGTTTCTCCTACAAAATAAATCCCCAGATAAAGGTTTCTGGCAACCTGGGTGCACTGCTATGCTTCAGCATCGCAGGATGGGCTGATGGTGAAGTGGCCAGCATAAAAGAACCCCCAAAAATGACGTATATGGAGAAGCCCCAAGAAATTACCCATTTAAACAGCAGCTGACTGAGGCTTCCAGAGGCTCACGTTTTAATGAATGCCAGTAAACCAGCCATTCCTCACTATGTCTGCCCCTGCACTGATTCCGGAGGGTTGGTTTTTGGGTTTTTTATTTACTCTTGTCTTACTCCCAGTCAAAAAGCTGAATACCTGTGATCAGTAAGGGCTGGCAACTTGAGGAACCACAGTAGACCACAGAGAGCATTTCAGACAGAGACTATCACATCGGTTCAGCGCAAACAGTTGTAGCAACCTTTAAGAGATAAGGTTTAAAAAGAAATGACAGTATTGTTTTAATCCAAGTGAAACCAGATGACAGCATTTCTTCCATTTCAACCCATTTTTCCAAGCTTAGCACCTACAAATTCACATTCTCCATTTCCATTTCACAATCAGATACAAACAGGGACTTTCTTGTGATGGTTGTGAATGTTTTATTACAGAGTCTTATCAATAAATTACTTCTCTGAAAATCAGTTTTTCAGAACTAAAATCTAATCTGGCAGGCTTCAGTAAGTAACAAGATCAACACAGCCATGCAAACAAAATATTACTAAGTTACTTTAATAAAATTTTATCACAACAACCTCAGGAAGAAGAGCGTGTCCTGGAGACTCAGACAGTTATTCTTGGATTTTTATTGATATTTTGGATTCTTTTGTTATGCTCTAGCCTCTGGTACACAGCTGTCTTCATTTTGATGCCAGAACAGGATAGGTCTTAGGGTGCCTTTACACCAGTGGCTCTCGTTTCAATTCACAGCATTCTAGTAAAAATAGTACCATCAGTGTTCAGTGCTCATCATGGTACATTTAAGCAACTGGTCATTGCACTGAAATAGAATTTCTGGAGAAACTGAGCCTATTACTAAACAGTAATTGCTCACAAAAGGTCTAGCTCCTAAGTCTTTTCAGTATGTGGCATTTGTTTTCTGTTCAGCACCTTTTATGGTGTTTATTAAAATAACTTTATTGAGTTATGTTGCACACAGTGGGATATTCAGAATTCCACCTTGACCTTCACAGCAGTATCTAATACTGCCTGGAAGATAACCAATGTATGTTTTCTTTGTATGTACAACCTGAATTATGAGCTTGCAGCTACTTGTAGACAAACACACTATTTCAGTTAAATACAAGAAAACCTAAGAACATTGAGACACTTGAAAATAAGCATTACTGTGTTTTTAATGTATTTTGGATTGTTTAGCTCAACTTATTCATTACTCTTGATTTTCAGGGCTTAATTACACAGAGTTTTTACAAAAGCAACATCATGTCAACATTAATCACACATAACATTTAAGATTATTTTTGTTGTGCAAAACTTAAGCAATAAGTCTTATTAGTACAATAAGCCGAAAAAACAAGGGATGTTTAAAACAATATTCACAATCAGTGAATTTTTATCCTTACTTCCATCTTCTAATGTGGAATCTAGAATTCCCATCAGCAAGTGCTATCTGAAAATTACCAATTTTTACCTCTTTGTTTCACCTCTTGTTATTTGGAAGAGAGTCAGAATGTATTTTTGTACTGGGTTTTTACAAGCAATTAAAACAGCAGTTTAAATTGATAAATACAAATTAACACATTTAAAAGGGTGAAAAAATACATACTGAAGGCATCCACCTAAATAGTGAATATTCAGAAATATAACTGATACTATGATTTTCCACTTTGAATTAAAGATCTTAGCAAATAACTCAAAATTGTGTTTAAAATATTAAAAAAAAATTCAATTCAATAGTTATTTTTAATTAAAATCTTTAGCTTGTTTGATATGAAGTTCTATCAGTCAAGGCAGTCACAAAGACTGTTTCATGCTTACGTAGCACAATATAGATAAATATCTCCTTCAGAAAGAGTGAGATTATGTTTGGTTGGGAACAGAGTCAGAATATTTCCTGAATATTTAGGTATCTTTGCCTTCTGCATTATAAATATGTGCAAGAATTCCTTAAATTGAGAAAAAAATGCACAGAATTCTATTCAAGCTTTAAGATGGTGCTATCATTAATTCAAATTCTCCATGTATAAAAGTATCAAGAACTGTTCAGTAGTTAATGTTCAAAAGCAGATTAATAGTTTTATGGAAACTTGTTAAAAAAGAAACCATCACATAATTTGGTTTTAGAGTGACAAAGGATTTTGCTTAATATGATCTACTAGACATGTGAAGAACTAACATCAAACTACAAAATCAAAAAGATAGAAACTCGATTATCTCTAATACTGAAATACTCAATTAAAATATATAATTATATAAAGAATCTCCAAGCCATATAATTAACATTTGTTACAGTGGTATTCTTCAATCCAGTAATAATCCTTCCTATATGGAGGCTGCATGTTAACTAAAATACACTAATCTGTTGTAGTTACCAATTAAAGAACATCATTATTCTTCCTCTGTCTCTCTTCCACCCTGAATTTACTGAAAACCAGATTAGGCTTTCTACTTAAAGAAAAAGGGAATTAATCTCACTAACCAGATGGCTATTCCCTAGCCCTAATCAAAATCTTGTCAACTTATCTACAATTGTTAGGTTCAGGCTGGTAACAAATCTTGCAGTAAAGTGATAAAAATAGATGGAACAACTAACAAGCCATGTTCTGTATTTTAAATCCTTGAAGCCTACATATTAAAATATTTATGGAAGTATGAGTGCTAGTGACATCATCAACTCTTTCCAAATGAACACTGGGGGTTGGACTACATGACCTTCAAAGGTCCCTTCCAACTCAAACCATTCTGTGATTCCACAGAAGTTGCACAAATGGAAACGATGCCTTGAAACAAATGGGAATAAAATCCAACAGAAGAAAGATTTTCTAATATTGACACCCAATTCCTTTCCAACTAACATACGTATTTCAGTGACAGACAGTGCTCGTCATTTTGGCCCTGTCCCTCTTCTAAAATCAGGTTCATAATCTGTTATTATTCCAATTAAATTAAAATAAAAATACACCCTCTTAAAATATTGTATATAGAGCTCAGGATTCCAAAAATGAAATAAGCAATTTCATATTCTTGCTATGAAGCATCAACAAAAAAATATGAATGTTCACAAAGAAAATAAATTGCATTTTATACAGTGTATCTATATTGATACAGTTCTCTGTGTTAGTGGAGAATTCAACATCTTTAGAAGTTCAACTTGTGCAAAATTCAGTTACATTTTGAAGAAAATTCCAGTTCAAAAATTTATATGTAATTTCATATACAACAGGCCAATAACCTAAAGAACAATCTCAAACAATGCTGTACAAAGCTTGTTTCAAATCTCCCTATACCCCCAAAAAGGCACTAAGTGGTTTAAGTGTGCAAATGGCTTCTTAGAAGAAACAGTGTGCAAACAGAGCCTGTTCCATTAGCTCCATATTCTTTAATAGTTTCCTAGAGAGTACTGCTATTAAATGCTATCTATGGTATGACTTTATAAGAACAGAAGACAGTCAGTCCACAGAATCACAGATATCTTTCACTTTCTGATTGAAGTCTTCAGGTTGATCAGCATACACATAATGACCTGCACCAAGGATAGCCTAGGGGATAAAGGTGAAGAAACAGGTCAAAATCACAAGAATGTAATAACACCACCCCCCCCAAACTGGGATATGCGAAGAACCTGACTTTTACACACTACATACTCGATACATTATTACTTGAAAGGACACATTTTAAAACTGGAATTGATCTCTTGCACCCAGCCTGTGTTAAAGCAGTGAGTACAACTGCTGCTAGGCGGTGGTATCGTACAGCCTAAAAAGGACTGTAAGTGTAAGGAAAAACAAAAGCCTGTTTCACCTGTTGAAGGAGCTTTGCTACAAAATAAAGGGAGTAAAACTACTGCTTATTCAACTGCACACCTCACTGGAAAAAAAGCAACAAACAAGCCAAAAGGACCATTAAAGCAGACACAAGCCACTGCAAAACAAACTTAGGAGAACATGCTTTACATATCAAACTTCTGATTTATCTTCATCCCCTTCATTCTCCACTCAAAGAGTTCTGTGACATTGTTCTTTACTTCTCTTAAATGTTTGCATTAGAGAGAGCATCAAATAATTCATATTCCCTTGTTATAAAAATGATATGTAAGAGACTAAAGAAGGTACTGGGATAAAATATTAAGAACTCAAGAAGCTTACATTGGGATTTTCTAGACTTGTGGAAGAAGATTTCAACCCTCTGAATTAACAACTACTATGTTATGCAGGAACAAATAAAATCCAAGTGATGCAATATATGGGGACAAACTCTCACATTTCTGACCTAGAGTATTTCACAGTAACCCTGTAACAAAACTAAGGGTTTAAGTAACCACATACATCCCGATTACCCCATTTCTGCAATCTACCTTTCTCTGTCAAAACTGTTTGTTACGAAGCAAGCCATAACCATAGTGTAGAGCAAATGTACCTGACCTATTTTCCTTCTATTTTATAATCAGCCCAAGATTAATTTGCATTTAAATCTATTTTTCTGCTCCTGCTATTAAAACACTCCCTCTTAACTCTCCTCTGATTGGAGCCCATAAAAGTATAGCTATGTTAGTGTTGCAAAAAACACCACAAACTCAAAGTAAAAATTAATTAGAAATAAACACACACAATAAAAGCCAAGAACCTCTGTGCACTTTACCAAGGATGGCACTGCCAAACCATATCTCAGCCTCATGAGGAACCTTTTCTATACATTTTTTTTGAACATCCTTGTAATTTCTACCAGAATTTACCTTTTAAAATCTGTATTGGGCTTGACAAAATTTTAACCTGGACTACAGTAAAGTTTTCCACAGTCCCTATTAAAAGCCACTGACCAGACTGGAAAGAGCTGCCTGAATGGTATGTGCTTATCATAGCAATATATTGTACACTTCCCAACACTGACTTTTTGTTACAGCTTTCTCTCTGGGTAAGCAGTTAAGTGACACTTTCAGTCTGAATGTCAACATTTATGAAAGGTTTTCTTGCTTTTTAACACATGTAAAAAGTTAAATAACAATGTCTTTTCTCCAAGTTCCATCTCTGCTGGCAGATATACCAAGATTATAAAATTTTATTTGAATGACTTCTTGTAGTGTACTATCAGCATCACATATTGTACACTTCTGTCCAGACAGATCTAGACATCAGTAAGAAGACAGCTGGTGCATTCAAGCATTTTATCACCTCACAGCATTGTAACATATATGCATATTCAATTATCACAGCTGACTGAAGTGATAATCCGTGAAGAATACTTCTAAATTTGTTTTTACAGAAATAAACAAAAAATGCAGTGTGCACATTTGCATCAAGTTGCGAGCACACACATTTTAAATGATGATTCCATACCTGTAAACAAGAATGTGTTAGGTAGCATGACAACACTAAATATTTCTTTAATGACATAAAGACAATAACAAGAACCTAAGCACAGGTACAAACCACTCTTCTCAGAGAAGCATTATACAGATTAGAACAGTTTATGAGACTCTCTTCACTACATCACACATATATGCAGATACTAGGACTACTGTGGTTTCAAACACAGAAAAAACTCCAGATACTTACAAGTGACCACAAAAACCACTCATGTTAGCCCATTGTGGAGCAAAATATTTTACAGAGTGGTAGAATGACCTTGCTGAGAGATCGAATTCAGTTTCTAGTGCTACAGTAAGTTTCCTTATTACTCTGGGAACTCAGTACTCTTTTGGCTAGCTTTTCTGTGATCTAACACTTGCTTTTTCTCTCCCTGTTACAGAAATAAGAAGTTATTACCACAGGCTTTAAATCAAAGGGCCACCGAATATACCACACTTGGTATAAAAAAGCATAGATTAAATTTAAACAAATACACACAATAAACAAAACAACTGCTTTAAAAGTCAACTTACAATTGTCTTCACATACGAATTTGGTCTCAGAGACTGGATAGTGCTGCCAGAATTCCCGTCTATACACGAACGTGCTCCATAGACCACAGTGATAGGAATGTCTCGATCCATCTGGGGAATCCGTTGCAGCATCGGCCTTTTTGCCCACCCGTAAGGGATAGTCATGTTCTTGAAAGCTGTTTCACCACTTCAAGTCATTCAAAAGGGTAAAAACAATTATATTTCCCTTGGATCTGCCTTTTCTGTATATAGGAGTATCTGTGTGTTTTGGTAGCACAGAGTGAAGTTGTACATGGGGTTGACTATTAAGAAATACAAGTTTTCAAGGTTTGCATGTAATTTTCAAAAGAAAGAGTCCATGTTTTCACATGTTAGTGAACTCTAACACTTGAAATAATGAAATGCCTTACTTGGGAAGTTTTTTCAGAAATTTTTTACAAATTAAATCACTGTAACAGTATTTTTATTAAAAATTGGTGCCCAAACTTTCTCAGAATTAAGACAAGAATTAATTAGAAAAAATATAGAATTAGGGCAACTTTTACATTTCTCAGTTTCTGGAATTCAGAAGAAGTGCAATGCTATTTTTTTTCTTCAATTAATACAAGAAATGCTACATTTTTTTAAAAGAAAAAGCATGCACACTTGTCATAGACATTGGAGGGAGTAGCAGGCACTCAGTACGTGAAAGACAGACTTCAAAACATAAACTGAGAAGCTCATACTCACCTGGGTGACTGTACATTACAGTGATAGATATATTCAGCCACAGTGTTATCATCAAACATTGATGAGTATTTTCGCTTGAAATCTGGTCTTAAACGCTGAACAAGGCTTAATCCTGTTAAAACAGAAAACACTATTAGAGGAGGAATTATCAGGTTGCCTAATGCTTTTCATTACAACTCTCTAAACACATACCCTTGAAACTCATGGTTAAGCTTAATGACTCTTAAACCCATGTTTTGTTTCATCACTTGCATGTCTTAGGAAAGCATGATGGCATTACATCTAAACAGGAATGAAACAGAAGTATTCTAAAGGATTTTATGATGCACCAGGAGAGGGGCAATTCATTCCCTGCTGACTACATAAAAGGAATGTTTGAAAAGGGCCACTGCAGCAATGGAAGAAATGTGCCTAGGGGACCAACTAAAGGGCTAAACAGAGTATCTTTTCACCACCAGTTTAGTCTCACATGATACCAATACTGTCTTTCTCCTTGCTCTGGCAGCACTGGGCTGGCCAAAAGCATCCCACCTTTCAGAACCAGAAAAACTGTTTGAAAAAGCTGGGATGCTTTCCCTCCTGAGATACATGTCTCTGCTCTCTTTTTACAGAACAGTCATCTCCTGAAGCTAATTGATCTAACCAGTGCTTAAAGAACAGAAGTCTATGCTGAAAAACAGTTGTAGAAATCTTTATACACGTATAAGACACAAAACCTGGTGTAAATTAAGAGTTTTTTGTCCATATGGTCTCCTAACAGCCAAGAACGGCAGAGAAGCAGGTTCCTACAGGGGCTGGTTCAGGCTTTCTAAAGCTGAGCTCCTCTTCAGCATAATTCCTTTATGAAGAAGCCTCTTGTCATTGACCAGATGGATCTTTGGGACAAGAGCCTCATCAAAGGCTAATCTTAGGAATATCATTCATCCCTGAAGTTTGCAGTTTACCACTTGAGTTTATCAGCTGAAAATACTGTTGTTAATCTGTGCAATTATGATGTCACTTCTTCCCACCTGTCCCTGGCCAAAGGCCTGGTACTATTTATGTAGACCTTGTCACAGTGATCTATGCTTTTGTAACCCTGAGATTATGCTATTGCAACACACCCTTATGTATGCTTTAAATCAATTGAGAAAACAAATACAGTGTAAGAGAAAATAACTCCCTTATGAAACAGTGCTTTAAGTCTTGAAGCAATGAAGATTTTGCAAACGTTCTGCAATTTGCTCTGCTGCTTGTGTTTTCTATACAGAGAGTTCAATTGCTGGACTTGTGTCTTTTTCTGTCTGTCTGTTTGGGTTGTTTTGAATACAGTCAATACAGCTAGCTTGCAATAGAAGTACCTGGAAGAAAGAGACCAGTTCTGTGTTTTCCCCTGCTATCAGCTCAGAGGCTGCAGCATCACCATTTCCAGTAATGAGGGTAGTGAAAGTTACCAAATTTTAGAATTCACTTTCCATTTTCATAAAAAGTGGTTTGTCTGTGCATTCAATTGCAAAACCATTCTCCTTCCCTGGGAATTTACAGGGAATAATAAAACAAGGAGTCAAGACACCTTGAAACAAATTTAAGGATGAAATCACACTGTTTCATTCTTGCAATGTTTATTGAAGACTCTCTGAATTGTCTGGCTGATGCTTTCCACAGTGTCTGTAAAAATGCTAAAAGAAATACTATACTGGAGACTCTGAGTTCCAACAGAAAGGATGTGGTCACAGTGACATTACTGTTGTTCTGAGCTCTAGGAACAGAATGCACAAATCCAACCTAAGCACTGCAAGTCCTATCCTATGAGCTCCTCCTGGGCGCCTGTTCCAGTTAAGTGCAGGAAAACGCGCAAATCAACTAATCGAAATCCACTCAAAAGAAAGAGAGCTCTCTGGATTCTCTCTCTCTCCAGGGTTTAAGTGTCTGCCTGCGGGTCTGAATAAATATCCATGCAACACCATTGTGATATCCCAAAAAACACAAAGTCTGGCTCACATTTAAGTACTTCACTCATACCTCTGGACAAGAGAAACTGGCTTTATAGTGAGGATCAGACAGCTGTGCCTGCCCAGCAGCTTAAGCACACGTGCAAGTAAAAGCAAACATGGGTTTGGTTCAGTGCCTTCATCAGGGTGGGTTTGATGCCTACCTTGCAGTAGTGTTCAAATTTACCCTTCTCTAAGCACTATGTGTAACTTGGCAAGAACTGCACATTAAGCTGATGATGGAAAACTTTTTTAACATGTGGACTGAGAAATGGATACAAATTTTTAAAAAGCACTGCCCTCCACAGCAACCTATAATGGAGGCTGGGTTGGGGATACCTTGCCAAGATAGGGTCTATTGCTAAAGCATGGTTTTGAATGCACTTGCTAAGGGAGACAACTTCAGCTTTGAACTCTTCCACATGGACTGATTTATGCATGCATTTGTTATTGAGTAAAAGGTATTAAATCAGTGCTTATCACTCAGGTTATTTTGTTAACTGATTTAGCATTTTACTTTAAAAAAAAAAAAATCACAACATTTGTACAAAATATGTTGCTTGCCTGAAAAAAAGCTATTTTAGTCAGAATCCTGAAAACAATCAAATAGATCAGCATATTAAAAATATATATTCTATAGAAAGAGATTTAGGAAACAGATGTGGTTTAAAAATAAAGAAAGCCTAGAAATGTCACTAGTTTAGTAGACTGAATACTGAAGGTGATGACAAGATGAGTTAATTGTAACTTGTGAGGGGCCTGAAGGATATCTTTTTCCAAGCCTTTCCAGCAAATACTCCTGTAGCACCCACAGTAAAAGACTCCTTCCCTCTATAAGGAATACATATGATGAATTTAAGATTTGATCATACCCTTCTCCCCACTCCCCTCGAACATAAACCATAGTATTTTCAGTCATCCCTACCTGGTCCTAGTATTAGGGTATATAGAGTTTATCTAACATCTCATCAGTGCTGTTGAAGAAATTTAGAAATACAAACGACAGACTGACACTGTAATACAGGACACCAATGGGACCCACAAAAATTGCCAGAGCAGTAAGAAAATGTCTAATGGAAAGAACCCAGTTTCAGTTTAACTCCTCAAACACAGTGAGTTTATGAAAGACTACCTTCTAGGGTTAACCAAATTTGGAAATCCTGTTTGTCCATCAAACTGCAGTTGGAAGGGAAACTTAAATGGACTCTGACTAGAGGCAACCAAAAAAAAATATTTTCACATTCATGCCTCTTTGTTGGGCTTTCCCAAAAGGTGTTCACATAATCTGACTCACTGTAACTGTGGCCAGCAATAATATAATGTAGCTTGCTATGAACTATCATACTAGTATCTCTAATAGAAAGAGCTTGCCCTCTTGTCCTAAAGAGTTCATTTTTCCTCAACCCCTTCTACCCTGTCCTCCAACTCTTTTTTCTGCGGGTGATATGGGCTTGCAACAAAGGTTATCTTAATGGGGTACCTACCCTGTGTTTATGTTTAACAAAAACAGAAACAGCATTTATGAGTAGCTAAAACTCACCAAAGGGTCCTGCTATCCTCAGCCCAGCTAATGGATTAAATGGACTCAATATAGCTCCTAGTGCTTTGATCCAGATTGGAATTGGTCTTTCATGTTCAGCATTGTCAGGCCTCTCTGGAAAACCCCATGGCTCCACTAAGATAAGATGTTTCACCCTGTAGGCAGAAAAGATTCAGAGGTTTAGAGTATATTAATTTTTCTTTGAGTAAGTATGACAAAAATGTGCTATCTGTGGACTATGAAACGTGTTTTAGTCACTTCTATCAGAATGGCTTATTACCTAGTTTATGATTCATCAATGGTTTTGCTTTCGATTGCTAATTAGAGAGATTGAATTGCAACTAATCGTATGTATGAACATCAGGAACTGGGAAGCTCTTGTCACAAAGAGAAACTTGGTATCCGATAGCTACCCAGTCATACACATATGAGACAAGGTCCAGTCTTGTTTCTATTTTTAAAAGCAGCCTCATCTATAAGCTCAGTCCGTATTACTTGCAGGAGCAGTTTAATTTGAGAGAAAAGAAGATAATTGCATGTTTTTCATTTAAGTAAAATTGCTAAAAGTCTTGCTTTTTTAAGACATCTAAGATCTGTTGTAAGAACAGATGAAATTTACCTGAAAAATCATCTTATCAAAGTAAAATTCGAACAGGCGGAGCAAAATTAGCAGCTGTATTCTAAATGTATTGATTTTAGGTCATGAAAGAAATATCAGAGAGTCAATTTATAAAATTATTACTCAAAGGAGTCTCACTACACAGAGCATAGCAGGAGTCTCCAGCACATGCAACTATCAATTTCTTCATGCTGCGAGTCCTCCTCCTCCTCCTCAAAAAAAAAAAAAAAAAAAAAATCTATTTCATTTTGGTAGGTTGGAATCATCCACTTCTGTTTAATCCCATAACAACACCTGCTCAAATTGCTGATTTCTGAAAAAATGACTCTTCACTATAGGTTTGCATATTTAGTGATTTTCCATGCAAGCTTCATCATCTTTACTTTCTTCTTCATGACATCCTTCCCTTTCAAATCCTTGAGATTAGGTATTTAATACAGCAGAGTTCTTTTTGCCTTAAACAATGTCAGAAGTGATTCCAAGGGCTATTTTTCTGGACTATAATCAGTTGGGAAAACAAAAATCTATACCTGAAATGAGGGGTTGAAAAGGATTAATCTCACAAAGATGTTTCTTGGCTGTCAACTCAGACACAAGCACATCTGCACCCAGCAGTAAACACCAACAGTAAGAGGACTGGGTAGAATTTAACTACACAAACTAAGCAGGAGAGATTAGAGGCAGTGAGGAGCTGTTCAGGGCAGCCACACATTCTGTGTTCAAACTATGACATGAAACATAACACAGCAAATACATGAAGAAAAATACAGTAAACTGTTTTTTCATATTTCCTTTCTTAATAATTTCCTTCCCATTTGGCATTTCTCCTTTGGGTAATCAAGACTAAAACATAGCCTAAGATAATGGGAAATGGACCAGGACAATTGTTCCAAAAGTAGTAGTCCAGAAGCTGCAGTATTTGAAATTCATGACCTATCTCCCAGGAATATTCTAAATGGGAATATTCTAAATCATTTTAGATTGGTTACCTCAGTTGTCCCATGAACAACTTTGGTACAACACAGTAAATTAATGGATCATCTAAGCCTGGAGAAACAGATCTACTTTCCTAACAATATGTATCCAGAATCCCTTAAGCCTCTAATGCATTGTTAGATAATCTGTCTGAAAGCTGTCCTATATTTATCACTCGACTCAATGCTGTCTTAAGATTCTACCAGTCAATTTACTAATTTGATGGTGCTAGTTTAATTTCAGAAAGGCATTAGCAATGTGAAAGCACAAAGTGCAATAGCCCCAAATTAATTAACCCCAACCTAAGCACAGTAAGGAATGAAAAGGAAGTGTCACTTTTGATCTAAGTCAGCAGGGCATGGAAACAATAACCCATCACACAAGGATGGGATAGCACCATTTATAGAAACTATAGAAATGATCCCTACAAGAAACAAATCAGCTGTAAGTTGTTTTATGCCCCAAAGAGTAACAGTTTTCTACCCCTAGAGCAGAGGATTGCATTTCTTCGTTGCAATTCTGGATTTAAACACACACCTACTTTCATAAATATTTCCAGCCACATGTGCCAGCTGTTGTCAACTTGGAAAGAAAGAGGCAAAGTGTTTTAGGAAAAATGATGTATGATTTTATTTCAAAATCTCCAAATAATTGTGTATGGTATGAGTCAATTTAAATAGAATAAGGTATGTTTTGTGTAATACAGAATCTGCCATATGATGTCGAAAGTTAAACTTTTATTCAGTTTTTCAGAGAAGTCCACTACGTGTATCTAAACAAATTGATACAGAATGATCTCGGTAGAACCCTAGCTCCAAGAGAAGGAGACAAGGGCTATATAACCAGTCTCTCTCTCTCTCTCTCTCTAAAACCCAAACCAACCAACCAAACAAAAAAACACAAAAAAACCCAAAACACCAAACACCCAAAAAACCCCAACCAATCAAACTGTTAGTTTCAGGGGAAAAAAAATGGATTATTTGTTGGCCACAATGTGGTGTAGAAAATGCTGATGAAATAAAATTAGAGGACCACTGTGGGCAGGTTGTTTTGCAAAGAAGAAATATGGAGTGGCATACAGACAATTTAAATCAAGCAGCCACTAAACCAGTTTTTACATCAACATACTGACGCCAGGCCGACTGCTAGCATATAGGCATAAATAACCTAGGGCAATTACATTCAGAAGTTTCAATGTTATCCACAATACTGGAAAGTTTGGCAGAAACTGGCCTATTTTCCTTTCCCAAACCTACGTTTGATCAGAGATGTTGAAAAACATATACTTGTAAATACTATCCTTGATATTTCACCTTATAACTTGGCAAGAGGGTGCTGAACAAAACTGAAGAGGTACAGAAAAGTACACAGAAAAGTATGTTTACTATACCTACTTATTTCTATTCTCTATTCACCTGGAAACAAATCATACAATGGGCTTACAATTCAATATCAAGTTTGCTTAAACCAATGCAGTTGTTTATTTAAAGACAATCTATAAAGAGCCTGATGAAGTAAAATCTATGTTAGAATCACTAGTCAAATAGGAAAAAGGAAGTCCTTTATTTCACATACCTTGATGGGTATTTTAATGAGTAAGCAGTAGCCAGGAATCCACCTAGGTTGTGTCCAAGTAAAATCATCTTTTCTAACCCCACCTCCTTTCTCCATGCTTCTATGGATTCCACAAACTGATTTTCTGCCTCCCGAGCGTCAGTGTCAAAGTGTGGTCTGCTGCTACGTCCAAATCCCAAGAGATCGAAAGCATGAACGGTCCTGTTCTCACAGAGATCTTCAAAATTGAGAGCCCACAGTCCGACACCTCCTCCAAACCCATGCAGGAGAACAAGCGGAGTTTTGTGCGAAAGGTCCGGAGAGAAAGTCAGTGTCCATATCTTATTTCCATTAAATATATACACGTATCGTTTATTGTATGTGCTTGCAATACCTGAAGAAAGAGTGGGGAAAAAGGATGTTGCTAGACATGCCTAGTAAAATGTGAAGTACATTCTACTGAAATCACTGTTTTAAATAGGAGCTCCCTTTCCAAGGAGGGAGTCTACAATCTAAATAAAGGAACAATAAAAATCTAACTCTAAACCTGTTATTTCATCACAGTGTAAAAACCGCATTTAAATGCTTCTTTCATTATATCTAATGTAAATTTAAAGAAAATATATTTATAAATCTTATTAAAAAACAAAGACTTACATTTTAGCATTTTGTCCTCAGCCTCTTTAAGATGCAGCAGTGATGTGGGACACCAGGCAGGAAGCCAGCTGAATAACCATCCTAACCTACAACAGCAATACAAAATAAAAGTTTATTGAGCAAGATGGTATTTTGTTTTCACCATTTGATGTTTTGAAGACATGTCCTTTGCTGCTCTTCAGAAAAGAGCCGATGTAAATTAGATGCCATGGGGGACTGAAGTGCAGAGTGGGAGGAAACTCACTTTCTCCTGACTTTTATAAAGTGGTGTCATGATCAAGGGCGTGCTTCAAACAGTGTGCTGTTTCTCCACTGTGCTCCTTATCAGAGTGTACTGATATATCTCCATCAGAGCAGGCTCCTTCTGTGAACTTGGAGACACGAGCACTCATGCCAGCCCGACAAGCTTGGCAGGATACATGAAAACTCTCACTGGGGTTTCCAGCCTCCTCTCGAGTTCCCCTGGAAATAGGCCAGCACATGCATCACCTCGCATGAACCTGCTCTTTCCAAAAAAGCAATGAACCATGCGCTTTCCAGCCTAACCTGAACTGATGCATACCCTAGATAAATTACAAAAATTAAAAATAAGCCAGTTTATTCTAGCGAAGCAAAAACCTATGGCCTTCATTACTAACTTAGAAACTAAGTCCCAGAGGAAAGAAAGAGAGTCATTTCAATTCCCCCAGCTGTCAGTTACTATCTTGGTAGTACTAGCTTGACCATGAGAGCAGGGGGAATGACTCAGCTAGCAGCATTGCCTCACCAACTGTGCTTCAAAGGACACAGCAACTGGGTACAGTTCTTCCTGCATGATAATTTATCCCTTGATTTCAACAAGGAATCCTCTTTTTCCTCCTCTCACCTGTTTTTGAAGTGTCTCAGACTATCAGTGCAAGGGCTGCTACTGTAGGGCCCCAGACCATTCCTTAGGGAAGAGGATAAGGTCACCAAATTCACAATCAACTTTCTTTAGCACTTTTTTCCCCTATACTGAATCACTTTCCAGTTAGCTACTAGTATTTTCAGGACCGAATGCTGCCAAGTATTAGCTTTACAGCAGTTAATGTTAAAAGACTATAAGGTTCCTAACATCCAATTTTTTCAAAGTGTCCTCAACACAGTAACAATAAATTAGAGATCTTCCCTGCCAAGTTCTTTATCCCAATGAACTTTCCCCCACTTTTTTAAGGGCCTGAGCTACTTCAGCTGCGTAGCTCCTTAAGTTTGAGACAACATGGAAGGTTTCCCAAGGGTGCACAGTACAAGCAACACCATTCACAGGGGTATCACAAAAGAACAACCCTAAACCATACCTTTAAAAAAAAGGATTAATCATCCATTCACCCACGCCTACTGCTATTCAGTATTATTTACTTCTCTGAGTAAATAATGTAAATAACCTTCCTAAACAACTGCACCATGCATATCGTCGCAATGGTGTATTGAGGGGCTGGGAAGGGATGGTTGTACAACCTTCCATGCTATGTCTTCATGCAATCTAAGAAATGAGGAACTCATCATCTTACAGGAATGGGCATCCAAGTGTTTTGCTTCCCCACTACATAATGCATTTATTTAAAAGAAAGATTTTTAAGATGAAGCAATTTCATCAACAAGTAACAGTGAAATCTGAATTTAACAATATTACTAATTGCGTCCAATCTCAGAATCACAGAATGATAGGGGGCTGGAAGGGACTTCTGGAGATCATCTAGTCCAACCCCCCTGCCATGGCAGGATCACCTAGAAAAGGTTGCACAGGAGCATGTTCAGGCAGGTTTTGAATGTCTCCAGAGAAGGAGACTCCACCACCTCTCAGAGAAGCCTGTTCCAGTGCTCTGTCACCCTCACGGTAAAGAAGCTCCTGCCCAAGTTTAGGTGGAACTTCCTATGTTCAAGTGTCCATTACCTCTTGTCCTGTCACTGGCCACCACTGAAAAAAGACTGGTCCCATCCTCCTGACATCCACCCTTAAAGTATTTAAAAGCATCAATAAGATCCCCTCAGTCTTCTCTTCACCAGATCAAAACAGACCCAACTCTCTCTACCTTTCCTCATAAGAGAGATGTTCCAGTCCCCTAATTATCTTCACAGCCCAATGTTATGAATTACTCTGCTAAATTATTAAACAATAGCTATGTCACCACCCTTCTGAGCCAAACATTCTGCATTTTCATTCATAGCTCTTAGGTCAGAAGCACAAGCCCAGTCACTATTTCCCACAAGTCAGAACTATATGAAAAGTTTCTTCTTGGCAAAACCACTGATTAGCAAATAAACTTATTTAAAGATTTTTTTATTTTACAGAAGTGTATAGCTGCAACATGTCAACATGAAGACCGTGCAGAGACACAACCACAATGAAATATATATGAAATCTAAGGTTTCTCAGAATTTTATTTCCTAGTCTTAGGGTGACATCTGGATACTCAGGAAAAATATTCATAAAATTTTATCAGAATGGGAAAGTTGTAACATAGAAGTCCACTCTTTCTTTTGATAGTTATCAGTACTTTCATCAGTGTTTATAAATACTGAGATTTTCACTCAGAAGAGACATCACATACACATAGCTTGACAAATACAGTCAGCAAGCTGAAACACTTAAAATAAAAATTCAATCATTCTGTACTTCCTGAACTAGGAGAGCAAGGGAAGAAGACTTTCTGTCAAGAAGTCTTTATAGGAAAGTTATTTTAGAAAGAAAATATTTATTTACCTATATTCAAGACTTAATCCTTTGGTTTTCCCCTTCTCCTTCCAAAAATGATTTACCACATTGCTAGAAGCTTTCCACACATGGAGAACAATCAACTGTTTAATTGATTTGATTAATTTCTCTCAATGCTTTGGAAGACTAGAGTGTGGCTGTATCATTCCTTTTGTACATCTGTGCTACAGCTGTCTTCTAAATGCACACAGGAGCATCAATTGCTTACATGGCCTATCATTTTTATTTCTGTGATAGAAAGTAACAAGAGCTGTGTAATGTCAAAAAAGAAGCAATGGACATTTCAAGGCAGTATGCTCATTGGCAATGCAGACAGGGAAGAAAACCAAAGACTTCAGCAGTAGTTTCACATTGTCAGTGAGCTATCCACTGCCAGAAGAGGAAGACCCCACTCTGCTCTCATCACCCACCACTTCCCAGACACTCTGTTTCCATCCTTCTTTTTACAGAACTATATGACAACAGTGGAATCTTGTATGTTGAGGAGTTAATAAATTCATTGTACTTAGCTGCTTGCTGTACCAAAAAAAGTGTGAAACAAATCTGGCAACTGACAGCCCTAATTTCTACCATTTTTATGCTGGTCATACAAACAGGTGTTACATGTCAACTTACCAAGGCACCTAATTAGGGGAATTTAACTTATATATTTCTAAGATATGTATTTGTTTTTTTGCCATGCAATAACACAAATGAGTGTGCACAGCAATGCTGAAGTAAGCAATCATCAGTAGGGCAGAGCACCCCATAGGATGTTTCCTTGCATTTCCTTTTTGGGATCAGTTACATTTTTTCACAGACACCTGAAAAAGTCTGGAGTACTAGAGGCTGGAAAAAATCAGAGGACAGTAGGTGGGGGGGCTGCTAACCTGCTAGGCACTCTCTCTGTCAACAGACCTATAGGCTTCTTGTAACAGATCTGGGACAGAAGACCAGAAGGGAAAGCACCAGAGACATGCACCAAACGGCCTTCGATATGGAGAAAGTCACAGTGATCAGCATGAGGCTAGAAGATTAGTGAGACCATCAGTAGCCTCTGCTGACAGTCATAAATACAGTACTAAAGAATGAAAAGAAAAACGACAGAGGCACAGACATCTGACAACATGGAGATGCAACTACTATGTGCAGGGGCCAAGCTGCCACACAGAACCTAACNTAAATAATTAAAAATAATTATTTTGAAATAAATAATGATTACTATCTTTATAGATCTATGGAGTAAAGAATAATTTAATATTGTGGGAAATGTAACTAAGGAAAAAAGTTTAACGTTAATCTGAATCGAGAATGTGCTGTCACAGTACATCTTAAATTGCCTGAGGGTAACTTTCTAAAGAACTGAGAATCAAGTAGAGGCAAAGGCAGAGTGAACCTGAGTCATCCATCAGCTTTCACTAATTAGGTCAGACTGGATGAAGAATGTGGCAAATAGGTAACTCAGATACTACCATTCTGTGAACTAGATTAAACCTGGTTAGCTTGGTGAGAATTGATCACATGCAAGACAACTGATAGATCTGTAGCCAGTTACAAATTCAACATACTCCACAAAAAGCTCATGAAAGCTTAGACAACAGTGAAGAATTGAAAAAATCTATAGTAACACTGAAGTATGCACTCAAAGAGCTGAACAGTCTATCTGATTTATGGCTTGTAATGGGGATTTAAAAAATGAAGCTCTACCATAAAAATGTACATAAATGTACATATGGAGCTCATCCTCTTGCTTTTCAAACTTTTACTTACATTAGAGTTATATGAATGCATGGCTTACAGGAGGTATTCAACAGAGGTTACTCTCCCATGTACACCAGCACTGTAGAGCTAGTTGTAGTAATCTGTGTGAAGCCTATGTGGCCAAAAAGCAAATCAAAAAATGTAAGCAATGGAACTATGCTAAATGTAGATTAAAAAAAAAGATATTCACCTACATGAGGATTTGTCAAGAATTGCTGACCCATCAAGACAGGACATGAAGAGATCTTTCTACAATACTGAATATAAAAAACAGTTTTTCACCAAGAATCTTTAATTTACTATGGTAACCAAAACTCCCACTATAGATCAAGAAACAGATGCTGGAACATGCATCAGTGACAGAAGTGTGGAGAGTAGATGTTCCTGTCATTAAGATTACTTGGACTTGGGAATGACATCAGTAGGGAAGTCAGAGCTCAAGCTATACAACAATTACACCATAACTCACAAACAAAGGATTACAGGAAAGTAACTGAATGCACAAAAGCAACAGAGCTGCCTATCTGTTCCCTATTTATTCCCAGAATTTCTGTTGAATGCAGGTGGTTTAACAAACCACTGGGGAAAAAAATACTTTGGAGAAAAATGACATAAACTTATTTCTAACTAGTGTGTGAAAGAACAAGAAAATACATTTCTGAAACTCCAGTAAACTGGAAACTAAACTTGAGAAGATACAGAAGTGGCAACTACTTTCAGCTCAAGAAAGTTTTAAAATACTAGAACTGCATATCTCTAAATCAATTCTAGTAACATACTTCTGTTTGGTGACACAATATTAAATGACTAATAGTGATAAGAAATTTAAAACACATAAGGTAGTACCACTAAAATAGGATATCACTTAATCATGAAGATTTAATTTTATGAACAGGTTCAACTTCTCCTATATGATTTCAGACAAGTCAGCAGTCTCTTTAGCATTTCAACAACTGTAATAATTTAAAATACAAGAAAATTAGATATTCAAGCTTGGTAATCTTACAGTTTTCTGAGAATATAGTCAGAATCAGCCAAGCATACACAATCTATGTACAGTAACTGCTATTACAAAGGCTGTACATCCAGGGGTAGAGCTTCTGCATGAACAGTAGAAGTCAGACATAGTAACTACAACAACAGTTTGAATGAGATGTTACTAGTACAAAAATTAGTCTCTGGCAGTTGCAGACAAACATTAGAAGAAAACTATTCCATTATTCCACTTTATAATCATTGCATGAAAAGACCAATAATGTTGTAATCCTCAGGGAAAGACCCTGAGGAGCATATTAAGGAGAAACATAGAAACAAAAATTATGAATATGGTATGGGAATAGAAAAACCTCAGTCCTTCAACAAATGTCTGTTTACCATTTTAATTAAGTAACAAAAAAATGTATGAAATTACTATGAATGGGTTAAAAAGGATTTTTTTTTTCCTCAGATGACATTAAAACTCTGCCTATAAAGTTCTGCTTAGATGAGTTTCAAGCCAAGATGCTCCATGCAACTAGAAGCTGTGAAACTCTTTTGATACTTCACTAACATTAAAATAGAATGTTTTGAAAACCTCTGCATAACATTTCTAGGAAGTGTACATCAGCCCCATTCCAACACAAAGCCCATGCCACGTTATTGCAGAATATTGCTACACTAGGCCAGGGGTAAAAACAATGCATTCCTCATATTCTTACTGCATCTTGAACTCTGTATTCAGAACATTCAACATCTGAATTAATGTAAAAATTCAGAAGCAAATTTTATTACTGTCTCTACTTATATTAACAGTGCTATACAGGGCTATCACTCATCAAAATTAACTTGAGAATGTAAATAACAAATGTGAATCCATAACCAACGATCCACAGCCTGGCTGGTTTAGTGATACTAAATGTGTTATTTAAATTCACTTGAGCAACCTGAGCACTCAGGCAGTGAAGAAGACATATGATTTTGCTCTCTCCCATGCCAAGCCTCAGTCATAGGCAGACCTTGCTGTATACCTTGCATCACTGTGGCCCCCTCCCAATTTTCTTCTCTGTTTCCCATTATTGCCTTTTTTTCTGTGTTTTTTTTTTTTTCCTTTTTTTTTGTCGTTATCCATATGTATCCTATTTATATGTTTTTGTATTTTCTTCCATCCCCTTTCTAGCTATAACCAAATGTGTCCATTGCAGGGCACATGTTTATTCAGTACATATCACAAGCATGAAGTTTACCTATGGACTGCCACCTGCAATGCTCACGCCGCTTAGAAAATCGCTGTGTTAGCACTCA
>VWZY01005194.1:181579-197486 GCA_013399075.1 Chloroceryle aenea | reverse complement strand
GTACGGCTCGCTGTCTCCCCCCGCTGTGGCACAAGGCCTGCCAGCCGGGCAGTGGCCGATACACAGCTGGCAGTTACACCGGAGAGGGGTCAGCGCCAGTACGCAGCAGACAGGGACAGCAGGACAGGCAGTAGAACCTAAATAACAGTGATGCCCCCACGCAACCGGTGATCATAAACCAGCCAATTCAGCGGGGCCCGCACACCCATCAGCTCTAGGTCTTCAGGTTGGTATTTTGTGCATCTTTTTGCATATAAGAAACAAATTAGGAGCTCTGGGTGTAATTGAAATGTTACCTGTCCCGAAGATGACTATGAGGAGAACACCTATCGTAATTTTGATTTTTCAAGTGGTTCGAAAGACTTCAGTGCAGCCGTGCGTGTCGGGAAGAGAATGTTGTGGAAAAGAGCTGTGCTCGTTTCAAACAGCAGTTAGACTCGGAGGTTGTGGTGTTGTTACTCAGCTGCGTACAAATGCTATTCATACTGAACAAGCAAGAAACCTCAACTGAAATAAGTCAGCAAGACACAGTAAGTGGAAGGAGTGGTAAAAAAGTCTTGCATTTCTTCTGAATTTTGCCACTGAGCTGAGAGCTTTAGAAAACTAGATGGAAGGTTCATCACTGTTTCTTTTGGTTGCTGACATCCTTTGATAAAAGATGTAACGTTAATTTGGCAATAGCTGAAATTGTTCTCAGCTAAAACCATTCTGCAATTGTAACAATGACGAGATTACACAATCTCAGTTGAAGAAGTTGTTTGGCAGTGTCACAATGATTTGGCAATCTGACATTTTTCTCAAGAGAGTATGTTTATTTTTTGTTATTGCTCTGAAAGATTTTCTATACTAAGAATATGAATACTGATGAGTGCAGAAATATATGATCACTGGCAAATGTTTGCAAGGGTGCTCCTTAGAATTTGCAAACAACCTGAAACAATCACTGAATGCTATGTTTTTTTTATTCTTCATTTCAATGGAGTAGTAAATTTAAGACCTCAGAAGCAAGATTTACACCCTGGTCATGGAACATCTGAGCATTCAGACACAATTACATGGCTATGTTTTTAAATCAGTGGTGCTCACACAAGCATTAATTGGTTACACTTGTTTAAGTATGCAAATGTACAAGTAGCCTGCTCCCACTTAGCTGCCCTTCTTTCTCTTGCTGAGAAATTTTTTTAGAGCTGATTTGATTATGTGGAAAAATCAGCTGTATTTCTATGCATGAAGAAATGACTGCAATAATGCTGATAGAAGAAAGAGGGTTATGCATCAGTCGGCTGATGGTGCGGTGTAAATGAACGAAGGGCAGCAGTGTCATAATGAGAAGCAAATATTTCAGATGAGTTTTTCTATTTTTATATTTCAGAGACATTTCTGGACACTGAAAATGTCTCTGACTGTAAGGAAATGGTCCGTGCCACTGTTTAATCTCTCACTTCTCTGTGTTGAATTTTAGTGGTACTTTTATATGGCCTTCTTTATTGAATTGGTTTAATGTCAGTCTCTTTAATAAAAAGTGTGTTACCCCACGTTGCTATTATAGACCAGAATTTTATTTTCACATTGCATTGCCTAACATAGATAAGGTTAAAACAGAAATACTTTCTGCTTTTGCAGTGATAAAGTAAATTAAAAACAAACAAAAAAAAACCCCCACAAAACAACACACTAAAAGCAGATACCTGCTTACTGTGTTGTTATCCATACAGTTTCCTTTGTTATACTTTTTTTTTTTTTCAGGGCAGACATCTTTTCCTGCTACCATTAGAAGAAATAGCAATTTTCCTTTGGTGGGAGAAGAAAAGCAGTCCAAGCTGACATCAGAAATCCCCCTTGTCCTGGACTGAGATTAAAAAAAAAAAAAATCAGCCTCCATGTTAAAGGCTCTAGATGTCATTACAGAAGTTTGAGAGTCAAAGCCATCTTGCTTACTCTGGATGTTCCTTAGGGTCTCCTATCCATGCCTTCCTGGAAGATTTAGCTTATTTGCTGTGCTTCTTCAGCGGAGAAGTTTAATGTTTGTTCGCTGGACTGGAGCTGCAGGTGTTGGAGGTAGCTGTGGCTAAGCCTGAGTGGAAGCCCAAACAGGGCTGGAGGACCGAAGATTTACAGATCTCCCAGGTTGTGTAAATGAGGAAGTCTGCCCAGAATCCTTTTTCCTGTGTTTCTCTGGAAAGAGCTCTTGGTGTTGCTGAGGTGGGGGAGGAATCCTGACATCAAATGAACATCTGCTTCCTGGTTCTGGACCTCGGTATTATGGCAGTCTGGCAGATAGATGTTTCAGCCTTGGATAAGTCAGTGAGGAAAGGTAAAGTCATAACTATGACAGTCTTTGGTAGAGTCTGGAGACTGGTATTACTGGGCACTCTTAGACCCCAGTGGTCTACGGGAGCACTGCAGCTCACAAGCAGCTTGCTCAGCTTTTCTGTCTTACTGCCTTGTAGACTGTCACAATGCTCCCCTGCAAACGGGAATGGCAGTTTGAGACCAACGGCAGTACGCTTGTTATGTTCCTTGTGTGACTGCTCTCTGTTGCCTATTTCCCAGACATACCTGGGTGTGGAGAAGAATTTTAAATCAGTATAGGTTGACCAGGAAGTGTTCAACTATTTGGACGTCCTCCTTCACATTAATTACATCTTCAACCAACATGTTTCTGCCTCTGGTGAGCATGAGGAGGCTATTATCTACATGAAGCTGTGAGGGATGTTGGTGACATTGGAGATTTTACTTGAAGCAAGGCTAGTGTTTTGCTGTCGTCCCTGTGCCTGAGGCCTGCCCTGCATAGGGAAAAAGTCTGCTCAGACTCTTGTCCTTTCATGTTCTTGCTGTGCAGGAGAACAAGCTTTCTTGTGCCCCTTCCAAGACTCATGTCTGATCCTGCTCTAAGGGCATGTTGTCTGTGGACTGGCAAATATATGACAGTGTGGACATGGCAGTGAGGGGACAGTCCTGGATTGAATGGCTGGGGCATTTAGGAGTCTGGCACTTGAACAAAAGAGAGTTGAGCAGAGTTGAGAGAAGAGTTTTTTCTGGTTGCTTCAGCAGGGTCATGTAATGTAAGCAAAGTAAATAGTCCTGACCAAGTTGCTATTTACATCATCTCAGAGTAGGTTTGCATTCAGAGCCCCTATAGCACCATTTTAAAACTGCACCCACAGCAATTGCTGTAGGAAGTTGAGTAAGTGTATGCAAGAGTCAGCCACAGGGAGGACAAGGGAAGTTTAAGTGCTCTAAGAAGCCCATGAACTGAAGAGAGGGGTGCTTAGATATATCTTTATTAATATATGAGTATCAGCAACAGCTGAGGCTGTGGCAGGCTGTGTTGCTATCCACAACTTCCATCTTGTCATCCTTGGCTATTCCAGAGTACATGACTCACATTTGATTAACCTGAAATTCCCTCCCGGATAAAGGAGTTTCTGGGGAGAGATGAAGTCTCATGTTTTCAGGTGGGTGGAAGGGTGCTCCCATCAAAGGTACTGTGGCTGTGTCTGCCTGGGTCATATGTGCTAGCTGTGAGAACTCATGCTGATGAGACATTCAGCTGCAAGAGACAAGGAGTGTAATCTAAGCAGTGTCCCTGTGCCACAACCTTCTGGTTTCCTCAGCCGTGAATGTGAATACCTACATGAACACTCAAACTCAGCCTGACCTCGGTACCCAGAAAAATAATGGAGAGGTTCATCTTGAGTGAGCTCACATGGCAAGTGCAGGACAGGAAGGGGCTCAGGCCCAGCCAGCATGGGTCCAGGAAGGGCAGGTCCTGCTTGACCAACCTGATCTCCTTCTATGACCAGCTGACTCACCTAGTGGACAAGGGAAAGGCTGTGGACATTGTCTACCTGGATTTTAGTAAAGCCTTTGACACCGTCCCCCACAGCATTCTAGAGAAGCTGGTGGCTCACGGCATAGACAGAAAAGGGTTAAAATCTGTCTGGCCATCTGGGCCCAGGTAATTGTGGTGAACAGAGTCATATCCAGTCGGCAGACGTTCAGCAGTGGTGTTCTCCAGGGCTCAGTTTTGGGGCCAGTCTTGTTCATTATCAACGATCTAGATGAGGGGATTGAGTGCTTCCTCATCGAGATTGCAGATGACACTAAACTGGGTGGGAGCGTCAATCTGCTTGAGGGTAGGAAGGCTCTGCAGAAGGATCTGGACAGGCGAGGCCAATTGTATGAGGTTTAACAAGGCCAAGTGCTGCATCTGGCATGACCAAAATGCAATAACCCCAGGCAACGCTACAGGCTTGGGGAAGAGGGAAAAGCTGCCTGGTGGAAAAGGACCTGGAGGTGCTGGTTGACACTTGGCTGAACATGAAGCAGCAGTGTGCCCAGGTGGCCAAGAAGGCCAAAAGCATTCTCGACAGTATCAGAAACAGTGTGGCCAGCAGGAGTAAGGAAGTGATCATGCCCCTGTACTTGGCACTGGTGAACCTCGAGTACTGTGTTCAGTTCTAGGTGCCTCACTACAAGGAACACATTGAGTTGCTGGAGCAGCTCCCTAGAAAGAGTTTGTAGTGAGGTGGGTGCAGCCTCTTCTCTCAAGTAAATAATGACAGGACAAGAGGAAATGTCCTGAAGTTGCACCAGAGAAAGTTTAGATCAGCTACAAGGAAGACTTTCTTTACTGAAAGAGTAGTCAGGCACTGGAACAAGCAGCCCAGGGAGGTGGTGCAGTCACCATCCCTAGAGGTGTTCAAAGACCATATAGATGAGGCACTTCGGCATATGCTCTAGTGGGGTTGTGAGGTGAGGGGTTTTTGATTGTTTAGTTATTTATTTGTGGCGTTGTTGGTTTGGTTTGTTAGTTTTTTGGGTTGATGGTTGGATGCTGTGATCTTGGATGGCTTTTCCAGTGATGACAATTCTGATTCTGTGAGATAGGTGAGCCTTCCAAGCTTTCTACAGAAGTCCACACAGAGTAATGAAGCTATTCTAGTTTTGATTACATCCAATAAGAAGCAACTAGCTGAAAAGGTCAAGGTAATCATCAGATGAGACTGGCCATGAAATAGCAGAGTGAGTTAGTGATCTGCAGGACCAGAAGGAAGAGTAGGATCAACATGAACCCCATGTAAGTCAGAAAGGCAGCCTTCAATGAATTTGGAGAAGAGGAAGGTGGGGTACCTGGGAAGACTGTTGTTAAAGTTTAGGATCAGGGCAGCCTGCTAGACCTTTAAGAGATGCTCTCTGTTAGCCCCTCTCCCTCCCCAAAGGGGAAGAGAAAGGGAATGAGGGAGAGAGATTTATGGATTAGAAAATAAAGCTAGAACAGCTTTAATGAAAATAATAATATAGAATATATACAAATATATACAAAACCAGCATTGAATCCAACTGCCTCTGATGGCAGTTGCCACTGATGCTCTGGAGCAGACACTGGGGAAGTCCTAGACTGGACTCAGTGGCAGATGGGAACCATGGTCAGGAGCTGGATTCTGGAACTGGATTTAAGAACACAAGGATTGGGATCAGGGGCTGGACATTGAAGAGAAGAGCTTGACCCTTGTGATCCCTCAGCTTTATACTGAATATGACGTATAATGGATGGAATCCCTCGTTGGTCAGTTTAGGGTCACCTGTCATGTCTGCTCGTCCCCCAGCAGTGGCCTTTTACTTTCTGCGTCCCCAACATGGTGCACAAGATTTAGCAGTCACCTTGGTCTGCACACCCCTCTCAACATGGGTTGTTATCACTGCCAGCAGCAGACACTGCCTGTGAAAACAGGCCGCTAACTTCAGACAGTGCAGTGAGTTACAAGGGACTGAGCTGAAAAGTAAGATCACTGAACAGAATTCGTTCTCTTCTAACTCAAACCAGGACACTTGTGTAATAGGAAAGCAGAACAGAAAGAGTAAATTCACAGGAGTTGCTAATATTAAGAGCACAAATACAAGTTTTCATTGTGAAGTCAGCAACTGTAGTTAAGAAACCAGGTTGGCTAAGTTACTCAGACTGGAAAATACAAACCTACAGGGAAGGAGAACACAGGTTAGGCTATTACGGCTGAGAATAAAAGTCTAACAGAAGCATGTAGAAACAAAATGAGAAGGATGCAACATGAAATAAAATGCAACTACCAAGCAAAATAAAAAAATGAAACCCACATGACTCCAGAAACCTGCTAATTGTATTCAGTAGAAAGGGTTCTCTAACTGTAAAGGGAGAAAAATAATAGGAGTGAGGAAGGTAGTACCTTCTAGACTTCACTATAAAAGATCAGTAAAATAAGGAAACTAATGCATTAACCTCCGTTAAGAAAAGGGCAGAGTATTTAAGTCAGGAATTTTCAAATTGACCTCCAGTCTTTCTTTAACTTCATCCTAGTGTATTAAAAGTCCTTGCTAACAGAACCTCAGTATCAATAATCAATGTATTTGAGAAGTTATGGATGTTAGGTAGGACAGAGGGAGGTTGCAAAGTGACAAGCATGGTGGAGGACAGGGAGGAGAAAAAGAGAAGGTATGAAATTATTGATTAACAAATTAATTTCAAATCCTGGAAAAATAGTAAAGTATATTTGTGAGCATCCCTGAAAAATAACATATTGATCAGTAACTACCAGCAAGAAATCACAGCTCAAAAATCTGATTGCATTTATGACAACATGACATGTCTTATGAATAGAGAAAAGCTATAGAATCATAGAGAAGAGTTGTAGATGTCATTTGTCTTCATTTTCAGGCAATTATTTATGTGATTCTCGTAAGCAAATGAGTGAAGTGTGTTCTGTGTTGATCTGCAGCTAGCTGCATGCAAAACTCGGTGGAAAAACAGAGTAATGAATGGCATGCTTGCCTGTGAGAATGGAAACAGGTGTCAAGTTGTATTGCACAGATACAGAATCTGGTGACCTGGATGAATGCTTATAAAAGGGAAAATGCTTATTGAATTCACATATGTATCGGGCTGGGAAGGAGTTAAGTATGCTGGAAGACAGGGAAAGAATAAAAAGTGATCTCCCTTTAGAAATACAAAAAATAATGGGAAACTAGTCAACAAAACAGATGCAGATCTAGGCAGAATAATGAACTGCTAGGGAAAACTGGTTAGGTAGCAGTTCTGTACAGTAGTAACTCAGGCTTTGGGTAGTCACAGACTAGATATGAGTCAGCCATGGCTTGTTATTGCAAAAAAAGATAAGTGTCTTACTGGGATGTATTATGAAGATTAGAGTTTGCAAGACTTGGCAAGGAATTTTGCTTTGCTTAGCAGTTATAAAGCTAGTTTTGTATGTTGCATGTGAAGAAGGATGTGGACCACCTGAAGAGCAACCAGCATGTCAAGAGGCCTAGAGGAAATAGTGAATTATTTCAGATTGGTTAATTAGAGAGGAGTAAGATGAGTAGGAGAATGACAACCATCCTCAAATATGTCATAAGTTCCTGGTGAGATGGCAATAACCTGTTTTCTATGTCCACCTAGAGCAGAAATTGCAATCAGGATAGTTGAGGTTAAATATTTAGACAAATGTTTTTCAAGGGAAAAGGTACTGGGGAAAAAAAAAAAGATTGCCAGTGGTATGGTCAGGGTTTGTCACTGGGCTCTTTAAGAACAGGCCACATAATTTACCTGTGAAACACAGTGCTACTTCTCTGGTGTAATCCTGATCTCATCCTAACCCTGTTGGTTGTAAATAAAAACTTGTGCAATGTTTTTGAGTTTTCTTTTTACGTAAAACTGTATCTCTTTTTTTTTAACCTTAAGACATATGTTGTAATACACAACTGGTCAACAATCTCCAAACACCTACCATGGAGAAATACAGGAAGTGTCTTGTGGGTATTGTACCTGGTATCTGGTAAGCTCCAAACCCGAGAATTTCCAGGCTGAGAAATAATTTCATACTGCAGGCTTTTTTTTTTTTTTTTTGTTAAAAATATTATTTTGAATACTTTGCTGTACTAGAAATAAAATAGTCCATTCTTAATGTTTGCCATCAGATTCATAAAAATAACTGGTGGTTTTCCAGCCACGTTGAGTCACAGCTATTTATGTATGCAACATGAGTAAGTAACTATTAGTAAAGTCTTTTGCTTTGTGAGCATGAAGAGAATATTGAAAGCATTATTTAAAGTCAGTAAACATGTTTGGTTAGAATTTTTAATTGTTGTTTCTTTTTTTGAGAAACTGTTCTTTCTTCTTTTCTTTTAATCATTAGGGCTCAATAAGGCAAAAAGAAATATTTGTTATTTGTATTGATTCTAGATGGTAGAAAAGAGTAGTACTAAGTAGTAGTAGAGTGGAAAATACTTCTCTCCTTGGAGTTTGGCCTTTTTAACATAAAAATCACTTTTGTAAGGCAATGTCAAGATGAGTAACTGCTTAAACCAGTTTTGAAGTACTTCCCTCCTCCCCTCCCTGCCATTGTAGCCTCTATTGCTGGCCAGATTCAGCCTTGTATGGGGTTTTTTTGGATTAGCGAATAAAGAGACCGAGAACCAGCTCTGTCTGCCATGCACTGTTTTTATTTACAAGAAATGTACACAAAGTCCTTTTTCCTGGAAAAGAGGAGGAATCAAACAACAGAAGGTGGATTGTCTGCTTATAGTTTGTTCTTTTGACTTTCTTTTGGTGATATGCAAATGTAACTTCTCTTACATCTCCATGGCTTTTTTTTCCAGTTTGCTTGCTGGGTGGTGTGACACAGAGATACAGACTGTCCTCCCAAACTATGCTCAAATTTTGCATTTGCATTCGAACTGCAGTGCTACCCTTTATACCACATATTTTAGTTCCTACCCCAGCTTTGTCATGCTTGTCTGGATTTCAGCCAGTATTTTTTACTGTGTCATTTATTGATAAATAAAGACAAATTCATTATGATTAGATAACATTGTTCTCCCCACTATTTCCAGCAGTGCTCACAGAGCAAAGTCAAGGGCTGCTCCCAGAGACAGCAAATCTACAGGATGAATTTATATTTAAAATTAAATATGAATTTATGTAATCTTAGTGTTCAAAGTGCCATGGTATACGGCAGCATGTATGCTGCATTTGTCTCCTTTTTCCTTCTGAATGAAAATATGCTATTACCTCTGAGGGAAAAAGTGTTTTTTCTCCCACTGGTATTTCCTGCAGGACTTCAGGAGAGGCTGGCTTTGGAACTTCTGTTTCCCACAGCAATAGAACGGTGCTGAACTGTTGCTCTGAGAGGCAGGGACCCACAGAGCACAGCTCCTTCTGAGTCTTGAGCTAAGTAGGAGGAAAAGACAAGTGACCCTGCTACTCTCAGATGCAGCCTTTTCTTTTTCTGTCTGCTGTCTCAGTTCCAGCTGAGGTCCTAATTCGTCTGTCCTGCAGCTGTTATCTGTCATGGCTGCACGGTCTGTGTCTGTGTTGGGCAAGGAGTCCTAATGGAGTTCAGGGCTTGTCTAAAGGTGGGAAAACCTGCAGGTTACCAATGGAAGAAACAGCTCCTGTGAACAGCAGAGTTGGTACATCTGAAGTGGCAGAAACTCCAAGAAATGCCCTCCATGAGCATTCAAAGATTTAACAAGACAGTCTCCAAAATGAAGTAAAAATCTTTTGGGGAGGAAAAGAGAATAATATTTTTTCCTAATTGGTTGTGGAATAGAGTTATTATTTCAGTGTTACCACATCTGTGCCTCAAGACAGCTAGCTGTCACTCACACCTCCAGGTAAGCTCCTTGGTGAACAAGTTCTTCAGCTGAACTGACTAGATCCAGATGGGGTGCCAATGGCAGCTCTGGTCACACCTTTTCATTAAATTGAGCACATGATTCTGTGTGATGTAGGGGAGTTTTGTCATTGTCCTAATTAGGATCAAAAGCAAATCCTAATAACTGCCTGCAAGACCCTGTGATGTCAGTAAAAGTTTTGCCATTGTACATTTGTACCAGCCTCTTAACACATCGTGACTCTCATCTGCATGTGTACAGAGCTAGAGCTCTTACTGAGCTTCTGGGAAAAGTTGATCAAAAATAAAATACTAGACAAAACCCTGCTTTTATTTTATATTTCATACAAATTTAACTCAATTATTTGTCATGGCATTTCTTTTCAGTTGCACTGTTGCAAACAAGTGCAGAGCTTTTCCCTCACATCTCCTAGCTTCAGAAAATGTTCTGATCAGGAATCATTTCATTTCTTTCATTTTTATTGATGTTGAAGTTATTTCACTAACCCTTCTTTATCTTTGCTGCTGAATATACATTTGATTACTAAGTTTAGTCCTTCTCTTTGTATGACCTATTTTGTTGAGTTTTAATGCTGTTGCTTGGATACACATCTAAGTGAGGCAGTTGGTTTCATCATGTTTGTTTTTTTCTGTGCTTTGGGTGACACAAATGGATAGTTATTGCATATTTTCCATGTTTTTAAATGTATTTTGTTTGTCTAGACCCTTGCTTTCAGCAGAACATTTGTCTCTGATGGCAAATCTGTGTTTTTCTGTATAGTATATGCTGTGTAACATTGAATAGCTTGCTATTCTTGCTTTTCTTTACAATCAATTACAAAAATGACACCATTATGCTGAGTGAAGGCCAATCACCACATAACTTCTGGGAACCTAACATTTATAGAAAAACAGGGAGATACTCAATTTCCTTCTTGTATGTGTACTATAGCTGCAAGTTAATTCCTGGAGCACCTTACATAGATAAATCTTTTTGTTTTAGTCTTGGGCTAGTAAAAGTATACAATAGGAATAAACTAAAGCATTTTAATCTGGGCTGGAGTATTCTTACTGGTTTATGGAGGCTTGCTTACACTATTTTGGGAAAGGTATGGTAGACTAGTAAAAGAAAATACCGAAAGAAGAAAAGCAGAGACTTTCAGAAGTAGAAAGTTAAATAGATTAGAATTCTCGGCCTAGAAGAGTGATGATGGAAAGCAGCACAATAAAAATACTTAAAGCAATGGATCCCAGTGGGATGGGGGAGACAATCAGAAGGGTAAAAGTGAGAAAACTCATGTTGAGATAAAGACAGTTTAATAGTTAAAGCAAAAGCTGTGCACACAAGCAAAGCAAAACAAGGAAGTAATTCACTACTTCCCATTGTCAGGCAGGTGTTCGGCCAACTCCAGGAAATCAGGGCTTCATCACACGTAATGGTTACTTGGGAAAATGAACACCATAACTCCAAACATCCTCCCCTTCCTCCTTCTTCACAGAGATTTATATGCTGAATATGATGTCATATGGTATGGATTATCCCTCTGGTCAGTTGGTGTCAGCTGTCCCAGCTGCATCTCCTCACAAATTCTTGTGCACCCTCAGCCTCCTCACTGGAGGGGTGATGCGAGAGGCAGAAAAGGACTCTGTGAAAGCACTGCTCAGGACTAATTAAAACATCCTTATACTATCACCGCTGTTTACAGAACAAATCCAAAACATAGCCCCACACTAGTGACTGTGAAGAAAATTAACTATCCCAGCCAAAACCAGCACACACATATACCTCACTATGCTACAGGCATTTTTCTCTGTAGGGCGTTTTGGACATGTAGAGTAATTCTGAAAACAAAGGGGAAACTTTAAAGTTTCCTCTTGTCAAAACATTCCATATACTTACTGGTATGTGGCTAAGTAATCAGACTGGTGTGAGTGTTTAATACTGTGTATTTTCTTTGTAGACGCACCCAAAGTTTCATTATGGTTTGTACTACTGGAGAAATAAAAGAAATCAAGGAGTTAGAATTCTGTGAAGGGAGCAGTAATTGATGGTGATGTGTTGTGGAAGCATGTGCCTGAAATGAGTTGGGTACTTGGACAATCCATTTAGGAGTATTATCAGATGTTATTTGTATGAAGATGATACTGTAGGCTGTGTGAAAGAAAATACATATGGTTGTTAACAATCAAAATGAGAATAACATACATAAGCATGTACTTGATGGGTAACTTCTTGTGTAAAGAACTGTTTGTTTTCGAGGATGATGCAGAACACTGCTCTCACAAGAAAAAGAACAAAGTGCCCACCTAAATAGAGAAGCAAAAAGCTTCTTAAACATAAACATGGTCTAGTACCATTTCAGTTGCTATGTGGTATATCTCTTCTGTTCTCCAGCTGTTGCTTCAGAAAGCTGCAGATCTATCTTCAGTCTTAGAATCATAGAATCATAGAACGTTAGGGGTTGGAAGGGACCTAGAAAGATCACCTAGATCAAGTCACACAGGAACGTGTCCAGGCGGATTCTGAACGTCTCCAGAGAAGGAGACTCCACACCCACCCTGGGCAGCCTGTTCCAGTGCTCTGTCACCCACACTGGGAGAAAGTTTTTCCTTATGTCTACCCAAAACCTCTTGTGTTCCAACTTACTCCCATTGCCTCTTGTCCTAACATCGGATGAGACTGAGAAGAGTCTGGCTCCATCTTCCTTACACTCACCCTTGACATATTTATAGACGTTAATGAGGTCCCCCCTCAGTCTCCTCCATGCTGAAGAGACACAGCTGTCTCAGCCCCTCCTCTCAAGGGAGATGCTCCACTCCCTTAATAATCATGGTGGCCCTGTGCTGCACTCTCTCCAGTAGCTCTCTGTCCTTCTTGAACTGGGGTGCCCAGAACTGGGGCCTCACCAGCACAGAGTAGAGGGGGAGGAGAACCTCCCTTGCCCTGCTGGCCACACTTCTTAATGCATCCCAGGATGCCATTGGCCTTCTTGGCTGCGAGAGCACATTGTTGGCTCATGGTCATCCTCTTGTCCACCAGGACCCCTAGGTCTTTTTCCCCAGAGCTGCTTTACAAGAGATCAGCCCCTCCTGTGGTTTATCTGCCAGCCTTCTCCCGATATCTTTGACACCCAAGGGTGTGTCAAGTGGCACTCGATTATGCAGATGATCTCTGTGAGTGGCAGCTGACAGGTCAACCATGGGGCTCTTGGTGACACTCCTTCAGGCAACACAAGTATGGAAGAACCTATCTGGGGAACCAGATCCTCATGTAGATGTGTCAGAGCACTATGTACAACCCCCAAAATATAAAAGTTTATACTGGAGTTACATGGGCCGAACTTAGTGGAGTCAATACAAATAAATCAGATTAAAAAATCGTGTATATGTGAGTTACGCAAGAGCAGATTTTACACTGTGTACAATACTGGGTACATTACTTTGATTAAGTTTTAACTTCATTTTGGCATCTAGTGTGGAAGAAACTTTAATAAAACATCAGTTAAATGCTAAGGTATTGTTTGTTCTGCTCTTTTAAGGAACTACCATTTATTTATCATTTTGCTCCTTATTCAAATATGTTTATACAACGTTGAAATTGTCCTGTAACAAACATGTACATCTAAAGTAGCAAGTAAGTGTATATTGCTTTTAAAATTAAAAAACAAATTGGTGAACTAGCTTTATTATCCACTGCATCCCTCAGAGAGTTGAATAAATGATACATAGTGAATAAAATTACACAAATAATACTATATCTTACCGTAAGAGTTCTTCATTTTTTAAATCAATGTTAACTTTTTTTTTGGCAAACTTATGTTGTTTTTCATAGTATTTATCACACAACATCACTTTCTTTGTACAACAAAATCCCTGGAGTATATTAAGACCTCCTGAAAAAACACTTACCTAAATGAGACACAAATGTTGTCCATTGAAGGCAAAATACCTTTCACTTTTGAATCTTAAATGTTCTTTTTAAAAATGTCAGAAAGGGATGTGTGTTTGATTGTTAATTGTTAAGGAAAAAAATCTAATGTATCTGATAACTCAATATTGCTTCTTATTAACAGCTGCCTAAGCAAGGGTAATGGAAAACCTAAGTATATTCACACGTGTTTCTTCTGACTAGGTGATGCTGGTATCTGTAGTTTTACAATATGCAGCATCAGTGTTGCCAAGTGGATCATTAACTTTGACGGGAAGTACTAGTAATTACATCATCTAGTATTGCCAGTACTTACTTAATTCTGCCATTTACCAAGTTCCCTGCTTTTAAGAATGGTAAATGCCCAGAATGTTTTAGATTGGATTATTTCAAACCTAGGTTAGTGTGTTTCATACTTCGAATTGATAGAAGTTCTGCAGCTGCATACATTCTCAGTAGTTTCAGAGCACACAATCACATCAAGCAGGAACAGACCTGGAACAGCCTGTTCTGCCCATTGCTACACAGACCCATATTTTCAGACACACAGAGATCCTCATTTCCAGCAGATGCTACTGCCTATCTGGCATGTGGAGAACCATCTCTCTAAACACATTTGCTGTATCCCACTAAGGGCAGCCTTTCAGCCCTTGCCACCAGCCATTTGTAGGTGCCTGAGCATCTTGACTTTCTGTGTGCTTATGCTGGCATGGTGGCTACCCACAGAAACCTGAAGCCATCTCCCTTAGTCCGGAGGTGGGATTTCAATTCAGACAAGTTGGCTTAACTGGGACACAGGACCAGCCCTCCTTCTTACTCTCACTTTTGTTAGTAATCTGCCAGCTTCCCAGTGACAACATAAGTACGTGCTGATAGTCACACAGCATTTCCAAAGTGTCCAGAAGAGCAGACAAGTTCTTTCAGAGTTGAGAAAGAATCACAGATACTGTTGCAGGTGTGGATTTAATAAAGCAATAGAGGATTGAATCCACCTCAGCGTTAGCCTTCACTGCCTACTTCCCTGCTGTAGCACAGGGAACCGGTGCTATTGATATGGCAGTGAGGCTTCTAAGTCTTAAGTCCCATGTTCTTGGCAAGAAGCTGTGGCTGTCTCTAACAGCCAAGAAAGGTACGGCTCTCTGCCTACACTGCTGGTCCATGCCATTGGGTGTCCCAGACTAGGGATCTGCCTACCTTGTGTGACCTCTGGGAGAGCATGTTCTTGCCACATAGCCTGATATGGCCAGGTGTGTGCATCTCCAATGTATGGCTCTACACAAAAGAGAGAAATCTTCATGCAAAGCCTTGCAGTAGTGCAGGAACATGCAAAGCGTTATGTTCCCAGGAGTTCTAGGGCCTTGTATGCAGTACCTGTGGGACTGTGACTCACATACCACTCTAAATACACCCTCTTGCACACGGGCTGGGCTAATTGCAATTGTCTTACCCAGACACCTGTCACTCTCATTAACTCTGAAGTGAAAACAGACTCTTGGATATATTACACAATACCAAAATACTTTTTTTTTAAAAAAAATAAAAGAAAGAAACCCCAAATGGAATTCACATTCTGTAACTTTTTTCAGTACATGACTTTGGATGCCCCAGGAAAAATATTCATAAGGGCAATATTAATTGTTAATTTTTTCTTGACTTTCACATTTGATATTGACTTGACATTTGATATTAAGAATGAAGAATCCTTTTTAATGTTTTGCATAGCTTTTTTTCACTGTAGAACTACCATGAAGGAGCAGTCCCTTTTGTAGCAAATACTACAGTCTTCTGACATTGTTCCTTGACAAGCACTAGTCATTTGCTTCAGAAGGAGCTAAATGAGGAGGATAGAAATAGGATTCCTGTTTTCTACCACAGTGGATTTCTAATTGCTGACTGGAGGTGATTTTCACTAAAATAAAGACTTTTTAAAATTAGGTTTGATACATCTGAGTGTAATTCAAATCAGATTATAGAATTATATACTACAGAAATAAAAGACAAATTCAACAACCTTGATGAACTCAATGTTTTTCTGTTTTTTTTTAAAGTAAAATAAACTGAATTAAATTAAAAATGAATGAAAGCAATTAAAATTATTAAATATTTAAATAATTATTAATTATAAGATCTAATATTTAATATTGAATTCAATACATATATTTAAACTTCATTACCCCATGCTTTGAATGTTTTTGATGGCAGCACTGTGACCCACGTGGACTCCCATGGTGAAAAACTGTACCAGATGTTGCATTCAAGGAACTAACTAGGTACCAAAACTTCACATTGAACTAGATCAGTAGATGCAGTCTTTTAACATAGCATAAGC
>VWZY01005194.1:114934-181514 GCA_013399075.1 Chloroceryle aenea | reverse complement strand
TCTTTTAACATAGCATAAGCATCTCCTTCCTCCGTTAGTACTTTGCTTGCAAGTCCTGTGGAAGAGATCCCAGCAAGACTTTCTCTTTTGAATCATCTTTTTTCTTTTATAACTAGTATTACTTTTGTGATTGCTTTGCAGTGTTTCACTGATCTTTTCAGATAGTACTATTTTCAGAAGTTTAATAATTTGCTCTTGGTCGTGTTGGTTTCTAAAGGGACAAGTTCCATAACACTGCAAAGTCCAGTGATCACATTTACATTTTGGTCAAAAAATTAAGTGATTATTTCAAGGCTTGCAATTTTTATTTCTGTTTTGGAATCTTGGATGAGTAGATACCTGAATGCATTGGTTGGGGGTCATCTGAAAATGGAGGGGAAACTGTTCCTGTAGATGTAGTATCTAAACTAGACTGACATCAATAATAATGACAAGCTTGGGCCCTTGAAATAGCAATTAACAGAAATAGTACATCTGTATTTTAATGGATTTAACTAGTTTTGTCATTTCTAAGCAATGGTGAAAACAGTCAAATGAACGGCTGAACAGTTCATACTAGGGTATAGTAAATAAACAAAGAAATGCAGACTTGCAAATGTATCATACAACACAACAGTATGTACTGTATGAAGGGAAAGCAGATCTCAGGGTCTTTAGATTTAAAACTGTTGGACAGCTGTCAAATCTCTGACTGTTTTGCCAGCAGTATGCCAGTGCTACAGCCCTTGCCTAACTGTGTAAGCCAATGTATTTCCCTAGATAAATCAGTTTATGACAGTTTGAAGAATCAGATAGAAAAACTTAAACAACTATTTTTTTTCATAATGAAGAGCTCCATAAAAAATAGTTCCCAAGTTATGCTTCAGGTTACTTAAAAGTTATAGTAAAATGGACAGTATAAAGAAAAGATGGGGTATGTGTATTTTATATAGGTACTTTCATGAAGTTGTCTGTAAGAACACATGAAATACTTCATGAAGCACAATAAAAAATACCACATGCACATCTCATTCATTTAGAATGGCTGATGGTATTCCTCCTCACTGATTTCCATTTGCCTTAGCAAATTCTGTGGTTGTCCAGCAGCTGAACAGCAGCTGAATTCAGGCACAAGGGGTGAAAGACAACTGGAATTATTAACTTCTTCAGCCCTCCTACAGCCACTCACATTCATAATTCAGAGCCCTCAGAGTAGGACTGTAAGAGGATTTATCATTTCGTTACCTTCAGTCAGTAGTAGTACTTCGAAGTACTGAAGGCTGGAAGGACTTTTACTGAATACTAAATTCCTGAACTTGTCTCTCCCTTGGTTAAGCTCTTTCTGCTATGTTCATAATTTAGCATCCTCGTTAAGAGTCAGCATAATATTCCTTCAGTTCCTAAATCCAGGCAGAGATATTATTAAAACAGCTATTTGGAAAACACAATCTATGAAAAGACTGCATCAGATGGTGCAGTCAGGGGCCTCTGTGAGGCCCAGCCCCAGTCACAGCATCATGGCTAGTGATAAATCCAGTCTCTGTGTATGTATTAATGTATTAATGTATGTATTATATGTATGTATTAATTATTTGTATGTATTAATGTATGTATTATATGTATGTATTAATGTATGTATTAATACATTATATTGTATTATATTCTGCTATTGATAACTCATAGCAATTAATCAATTGACTGCACATTACTGTTACTAGCCATGGACTAACAAATAAACCAAGTATGTTCTGCCCAGGTGGAATGAACTTTGAATCTTCATAGAATCACATAATACTTTGGGTTGGAAAAGACCTTTAATTTTGTCCAGCCACAAACCCATCACTGCCAAGTCTACTGCCAAACCATGTCCCTAAGTGCCACATCTACATATCTTTTAAATATCTTCACGGATGGTGACTAAACTGCTTCCCCAGGCAGCCTTTTCCAATGCTTTACAACCCTGTCTGTGAAGAAATTTTTCCTAATATCCAATCTAAACTTCCCCTAGTGCAACTTGAGGCCGTTCCCTTTCATCCTGTCACTTGCTGGTTGGGAAAAGAGACCGACCACCACCTTAAGGTCTCCTCTCAGACTCCATCTTCTCCAGGACAAACAACTCCAGTTCCTTGATCTGCTCCTCATAAGCCTTGTACTTTAGACCCTTCATTGCACTTCTTTGGACACACCCCAGCATCTCAACATCATTTTTGTAGTGAGGGGCTCAAAACTGAACACAACATTCAAGGTGCAGCATCATCAGTACTGAGTATAGGAGGATGATCCCTTCCCTAGTCCTGCTGGCCACACTGCTGATGACAGAAGCCAGGATGATGTTGGCCTTGATGACTTTTAATTCACTTCCCTTCAATAATGTACAAGTGATGATTAACATCTTATACAGATGTTTTACTTTTTACCTGCTCCTTCTGGCTAGTAATTTGAGTGTTGTTTCTCTCACCTCTTCCAGGCAGGTTGATCTTCCCCTTTTTATGCTGTTTCCATTTTGTGTGGCAGGATGGGGTTTTCTGCTCTTTGATGACCTAATTTGAAAATATATACTCAGATAAAATTAGATGTTTTTAATCATCTAGGCACCGTGTGAAATGGAAGAGATGTGTCTTCCTTGTACCTTACACATTAAAATTGATCAGATTCAGCACTCAGTGTTTTTGAATCAAAGCTTCCACACTTTGACCTCAGCAATGCTTGGGCTTCATGAACACACTTATGTGAGAACTCCTGGATGTAAATCCTGCCAGGATGTTGAAACTGTGCCAGATGTGACTCAATAAATAATTTCCAATAATTTTCATTTTCAGGAAGATAAAAACATTTTAGTAATGTTTGCTACACTGATGGAAAGATCTATATAATCTGACCAAAACCACCACTGAAGATTAGTAAAATGTCACAATCTTATTCTCACAAATACATAAATTTAAATTAAAATACTAAAATTTTAATGCGATTACCATGTTAGCCTTGAACTTTAGGTGTCCCATCATCCATTTTACACTCAAACCAATATGTCATTAGCTTGTGAATGAAAAGCATCTTTTACTGTTAATTGCTCCTTTTTCAATAACACTATGTTCCAGTATGCCTCAAAACCTAGGTAAATCTTAAGAGAATGATTGCTCTGATCTGTGATTTTGGATAATAGCCAATATTAATCTAATTTATGTGACTATATAAAGTATGGTTGTCATATCATACATATGCCTACGTGCATTTGAATTAATAAAGTTTGCTGCATGAAAAGGTGCTTATCTGGTGCCAGCTCTTGATCTAATCTAGCCTTTCTCTGACATTATTTAAATCACTAAAATAGAACAAAGCAACATCAGCAAAAGGGGTAATTTTCTATGAAGCTGGTAAATTGAATGGGCTCAGATGAGGATGTGAGGGGAGACAGAGCTGGTGCAAGTATGGGGCAGAGCCTTAGAGCTGTCAGTGAGGACACGGGAAGAAGGAAATCGTAATGGTGGACTGGGAGATCTCATCTTTTTAGTAGCAGTGAGGTGCTGGATAGAGATGCTGTCTCAGATAGCCGTTGAACTATACCCAAAATGTGAATGGACTGTCAACCAGCTGTAAAAGTGAATTTCACTTCACAGTACATTAATGGCTTGTTAATTTAATTAAGTGCTGTGGCAGTTATTAGTCCAGCAAGAAGAGCGTTAACAACAGAATAAAGAAATTCTCTGCTTTTGAAATTTTGATGGATTCTTATCTGTCTCCTTTTTTTTTTTTTTTTCCTGCCTTACTACAGCCCATCCATTATGCTCTGGGTACAGTCTGCATTGTGACTGACAGAGACAGACCAAGAAAATCAGCTTACAAAATCATGAGACTAGACTGCAGTCAAAAATGTATACAAGCTTGGGATTTATATTTAGCTATAGTGATAGTGCAGTTTGCAATTTATGGTAAGCATACCAAATCCATCTTTAAATTATCTAATCCCCCTAATGGAAAATTTCTTGTCACTAAAACAGTGTGTTCAGCATAAGGTAACTTACGTTTTGCCATCATGGTGAGACTGTTTCCATTGCACCAGCAGTGTATGTGTATGCAGATTACTTTGTAGATATGTGCACTATCCACTTATAAATCTTGTTTTTCTTTTGTGAACATGGGATTGATTATGTGTTAACATTTATATATCGCCAGCAAAATACAAACCTTTTAAGAAAAAATGGGAGAGTGTAACCATTCAGAAGTCATTGCCTTGCAAGAATATGACACCTAGTGGCTAGGACGACATTGAGGAAATGTGGTGGTCCCATTAAGGAATGACTCTAATTAAATGACCCTATCCAGTAGAACAATAAATGTGATACCAGTAAAGACATTAATCTTGAATGACTCTTTGGATGGGGCCAAAGTAATTGGATAATGGCAAGTCCTCACTAAAAGCTCAAAAATGAAGACAGTGTCTGAAATTTTTTTTAAAGGATCCTTTGTAAACCACTAGTAGAATGAAGATGTCAGGCCAAGAGGGCTCCCTAAAAGACAGAGACCAAAGCCCATGAAGATATTATAGATACTCACAAGATGCAACATAACTGGAGACTTTCAACATATAAAACGTAAGAATAAATCGTGTCTAAAAAACCCCTTTTATTAATTCCATGTCTCTGTTATTGTCATGTTACCTCTTCAGTGACAGTTTTCACAGTCAGAGATACTCAGTGGTGAACAACTGTATCATTAGACCCCTGGGAGCTGGACAAGACCGAGACGCATTTTAAGAAGTCTGACTAACACATTCTGCCCAGACTAGCTGCTATGGACTGTGTCTGCCTGCTACTCCCCACTGCACTCTGTAGTACCTCAATTTCCGGCGTGCTCTAGTCCCTCAGTGCTTCACTGGTGATATAATAGACAAACTCATCACCAGAAACTGGTGTTGAATACAAACTGAACTTTTCACTGTAAAATGTACAAATTTTAAATCTACATGTATTTCCAAATATGCTGGAAAATGCATGTTGAGTAATAGCCAGATGCAAGAGGAAGGATCAATACAGCTTACCCTCTGGCAGCTGTGTTCTGTATGGGGTCTATACATTGGCTCTAAAAAACCTGTAACACCAGGGGCTTCTTCCTGCAGTCAGTCCCCAATTCCAGTGGACAAGCCAAAACGAAGTTGCCTTGTGGCCAACTGGCTTGCACCAGTCTCATTTTACCTGGTAAACTGTTATGAATCCACTCTTAGTAGCTCAGAGCCATTTGCTGTTAAACAATGTCGTGTGTGGCTACTCAGCAAACCACAGAGGCAAACAGAGCAGCTCCCAACAGGTACTTTGCAAACAGTAAGGGTCAGTTTCTGTGATCATTCTAGATCTGTATGCAGTGTTCACATCTGTAGGTTGACCTAATTTGCAAGAAACGCTGAGGTCCTAATATTGTCCAACCAACCAAATATTTGGAGAACCTCCTTTAAAAAAACGCTCCACAAGCCCAGCAGGGAAATGTGCTTTGCGAGCCAGTTTGTTCAGCTGCCACCCCACCCCCTCTGCAGTCATGCGTAGCTATTCTCAGCTACAAATGGATGTGGGGAATTAATAGTTTCTACAAAAATCTTGGTGTCTGACTGAAAAAAATGCCCTCTTTTGCTTGTAGAAAGCAATGTTTAGAAATAAAACTAACCCAGGTGAAGTGCAGGGGTTTCTAACTTGCACTCCAGAAGGAAATTTGGCCTCAACGGGAGGCAGCGCAGAAAGGGAAAGGCACTACAAGCAGAAAAGGAGGAGGCAAGAGGTCTCGGCCCATGCGAGTGCTGGTAAGACAAGGTAATGAAAAGTGTTTCGGAGGCGTTACGGCAGAAGGGCGCAGGCGCCACAGGGCCACCATCGACGCACACGGCGCCAAACCCACAGNGGCAGCCGGGGGAGAGGGGCCGCAGCTCGGCAGCGGGAGGCTACCTCCGTGGGACGCCTCAAAGCGGCCACGGCGAGGGGCACTGACATTTCTGGCTGCCCGGGGGTGCCGGGCTGGGGTGCGCTGCCTGGGACACCGCCCAGGGTGGCCACCCGGCGGCTTCCTCGCTGGGGCGTGGACTAGGGGGGTCAGAAATCATTTTGTCTCTGTTCCTACCCTTCTGGGCCTGTCGGAAGTTACACCGTGCATAGGTATGAAAGAAGAGGCCACGTTACATCCTATAGGGTCTGTGCCAGGCACTGAACTCGCTGCTTCGTGGTCTAGGAAACGGCAGCCGAAAGTTGGAAGAGTTCTTCGGCGCCGTACAGTTCTCAGTAGTAATAAGCCTAAAAATAACGAATCTTCCGTAGTCACGATTCCAAGCACACTGAATGTGACGCAGCGATGGGAGCCAAGTTTACCGAGTGGTTCATGAAAGGGCTGTTTTCAGAAGATGTGTTCTGTGAAGCAGTATTGTTAACTAGTAATATTTAATGATTATCCGGTGCTTTTCATTTAATTTTTTTTTAGAAATGTCTATACAAGTTTTTGGATATTTTTTACATTTTTTTTTTCTATAAATTTGATAGTGATGGATTAAGGTGGAGTGACTCATCAGGATGGTGTAGTCAGTCATTGACAAGCCCAGTTGCAGTGCCTTATCCCTGATGTTTTCCTTTGTCTGATTCATTCTACATCTGCAGATTTGCATCTAATATTTTTAAATTATTTTGAAATACTTTAATGTATTTCTTCTAAAGACCTACAGACTCGATTTCAGAGCTGTAAATCCAAATGCTGCAGAATAGCATGCACAGGAATTGTCAAGTGACACTAACTGAAAACCCCATTCAAGTTTGGCTTAGGTGCTTTTTTTTTTTTTTTCCAGTCAAAAGCAATTGACTTATTTATTATGTATATGTTTACAGTAACACTTTATTTTGTAGACTATTTCATATAAAATAGTGGAGATTATGATTTCTCTGTGAATCACAGGAGTGTAACGGTCACAAAAGCTGAACTGAATCCTTAAAGCAACTCACTTAGAAATTAAGTCATTTCAGTCTTTGGACAGGACAGAGAAAACTGCTTAAAGACAATGGGTAAAATCCTGCCTTCAGGGAAGATAATGGCAAAAAATCTCCAACACACCAAAACCCACCAAACTTTCCCCTCTGTTTGAAATTCAGTAAATATGGGTGGGGTTTTTTTTATATATTTTTAAACTGAGTAGGTTAGTTACCACTTTTATCTTTGTGTATTAACATCTCTTAAGTGTCCTTATGAAGCATGATATAATGATCTCTGACGAATCATTTATATAAAAGTTGAAGGCACAATGTCAGCAAGACTTTTGAGGAGTGGCTGAGGGAACTGGAGTTGTTTGGCCTGGAGAAGATGGAGTCTGAGGGGAGACTTTGCTGCTCTCTACAACTACCTGAAAGGAGGTTGTAGTGAGGTGGAGGTCAGTCACTTTTCCCAAGTAGGAAGTGGTAGAAGGAGAGGAAACTGCCTCAAGTTGAGCCAGGGGAAGTTTAGGCTGGATTTTAGGAAAAGATTCTTCACGGAAAGGGTTGTAAAGCCCTGGTTGTAAAGCTGCCTGGGGAAGTGGTTGAGTCATTTGGACATATTTAAAAGGTGTGTAGATGTGGCACTTAGGGACATGGTTTAGCATGTGGACTTGGCAGTGTTAGGTTTGTGGTTGGACTTAATGATCTTAAAGGTCTAAATTGTTCTATAAGTCTATGAAGGTTCACGTAGATAATTTGGATTATTTACATATAAAGCTATGCTGATGCTCAACACTTTGCAGCTGGACTTTGTCACAGAACACTGGGTTTATATTGTTCAACAAGTCATTTAATTGCTATCTGTGTAATTTATCTATATGACAGATGTCCTGCTCACCTATCCAAGGTGATGTAAGTTTTCTTGGTATGGTTAAGTCTTCTGAAGATTGACCAAGAAGATTCCTCCTTAAATGCATAACGTATTTTTACACTTACCAGGAGAATCTTTAGATTTCTGTTGGACTAATGGTCTCTTCTGTTAATGTTTTTATTTGCTGAAAAATGCACTGTGGGAAGTTGCAAAGCTGTTGATTTTGATAATAGCTTCTCCATATTACTTTGTTTTTGATTTATTTATTGCTTTCTCACCTCTGCTACTTTGCTATACATAGCAACAATTTCCTTACTTAGATGCCTACTTAAATGACAGCGAAGATTCGTAGCATCTTGCCAAGTGACTCCTGGTAGGATTACTCAAACAGCTCTTTTCAGCAGGTCCACAGAAACAGACACCTGCCACTTTGCTAAGCACAGACATATGTAACTCATTATAATAAAGTTTTGGGGTTTTAGATCAATACCAAATATTTATTTTTTTTTTTAACAGTGGCATTTTTGATTTGTTTTTGTCCTTAGCAAGCTCTGAAACAATGTCGGAAAGCTGGTCTTTCTTGGATGGTTTTGAGACTAACTTCAGGCCTTTGGTAGTAATTGAGCTTGCAAAAGACACCAAAAAGGAAACCATAGAATGGTTCACTAAACGAATTGTGGACAAAAAAGCAAATGGAGGTGAGTATGTTCTAACCTGTAACACTTTAGAATCAAGTTAGCTGTTGTCATAATATGAACACATGCTGAAAATTAGGTTTCAGGTAATTTGTGGTTTAATTATTGTTCAGCCAATCCTACTTCATTTCACATTTTTAAAGTCACTTAATTTTATGTAAGAGTAGAGCTTCACGCTGATGTTATGCAAATGTAGTAATTGGAGCCTATTAACCCACTTATTAATGAAAATACTGGCTTGAGGTCACACACCTATTGAATTCTAGAATCCTTCCATCTTTGCAGTGTCCTGGGTTTGGCTAGGATAGGGTTAATTTTCACAAGCAGCTGGGAGGGGCCACAGCCAGGATAAACAAACCAGACAATGGGATATTTGATACTGTGCTGATGTCATGCCCGTTAGATAAGGGGAGAGGGCTCATGTTTTCATCGTGCAGCTGGAGCAGGGAAAGTGCATCTTGGATACTGGTAGAGCCTCACAGTTTGTAATGCTTGCTTTATATATTACTTAATGAGTATTGCCATTATTACTTTTGCTTTATTATTCTCTTTGTGTTGTTCTATTAAAATGTCCTTCTCTCAATCCATGGTGTTTCACTTTTTTTTTTCCCCCCACTTGTCTTTCCCATCCCACAGGAGGGGGTATGTGGGGAGGGGAGCAGCGGTTGAGTAGGTGTGCGGTGTTGCCAGCAGAGGTTAAAGCAGAACACAGCGAAACCCTGATAACCTGTCTTTCAACATAGTTTTGATATTAGTTTTTATATTAATTGTTTACAACATGTTTCTTGTGTTAGTTGTGAGAACACTGTAAGCCTTGCCAAAATGAAGACACATCCTGTCCACAAGACTTGGTGCTGTATTGTATGTAGAACAAAGCTAGCAGGAAATAATTTAATCTTGATCAATTTGTGTTGGATTTTAATCATCCTTTTGTTAGCTTGTAGACTCTTGCAAAGTAATTTCATTACTTGTTTTAGTATACTTTCAGGAATTGAAGATTGAGAACACCACACATCACGTGCTGTTGAAGCCATAAAAAGATGCAACTTCAGTGCTCACAATAACTAGGTCCAATATGATGGATGTTAAAACTTTTTTTTTTTTGAGATGTAATTTCTATTTATGTTCTTCCTTATTTTCCTTCCTTTACTTTCAAGGGGCACAACTGCTGGTTAAACCATTGGTCATGGAAAACAGAGATGAAAATATTTATCTAGTTGGAGCTTCCAATTTAAGGCTGTTGCTGGGAGCTGAAACTGTGGGTTTGGTGAAGGAATGTAATGATAATTCCATGAGAACTTTTACATACAGCAGTAGAAAAACTTTCAAAGACTTTGCAGGTAAGCAGTTTTAATGGTCTTTGTCATTGCAATGCTGTGGCTAAACGTTACAAGAAATTACAGTGCTACATTTTTCATGGTCTTTCTGTTCCTTGGAATGGCAACAGTGAATGGAAATAGGAGGATCAAGACGTAAAAAAATACTCATTTTTACCTATGGAAATTCAGGTCATATGAAATTTCTTGAAAATAAGAGAAGGAGAATAGTTGTGTGAGTGCGGGATCAGCGATGTTGTGAATTAACATAGCATTTTAATTTCTGTGAGCCAGTTGGAGTCTTATTACCTCATAATTAGCTGGAGAAAATGGAAACGTCAAACAGAATTAAATAAATAACACTACCAAGCCATTCAGTGGAATTTGGGCATGATTAGTGAAATCATTCCTTTCCCTCTTCTGTTCTGAGGAGGTGCCAACACAGTAATGTACTACTTGTAAGGTGTTTAACTCCTCTCCAGTGGCAGAACTCATTTTGCTCTCCAAGTGAGTATTGGAGTTCCAGCTTACTCTTGCTAATACTTTTCATGTACTTGTTTTGGTGTTGCCTTTCACCACATTTGCAATATAAAAGTTCTTGGGTCTAACTGAAACAATAATTAAATTGAGGGGTTTTGTTTGTTTGTTTGATCCCAGTTTATTCAACGTTGCTGCTGCCCGCAGTATCTGTTGCAGTGTCTTTTGGGACCTTTTTTCCTGAAGTTAGCTTGAGAAGAATTTTCAGTTGCAAAAGTTGCCATTTCTGTTTCTTTCATGCATTTACATTCTTAATGCTAATCTGATTGTCACTGCTAAAAGGTTCTCTAGTAGCAGCTGTAACTACTGTAAATATAAAAGATATTTGTTGTTGTATCTCCTAGCATTTTTCTCTTTTTTTGAAACACTAATATATATTTAGTTTTACTCAGATCTGATGAGAGGACAAAATAGTTGACCATGCTTAAATGAGGTGAAAAATGCATCATGTACAGAAGGAACTGCAGGCTGTATTGTCTTACTATTTCTAGTTCACCAATTTAACTGATACTATATTCTTATTCTTTTGGTTGGAGATATGTTGCTGTTTTAGCTTCTTAGTGTGTTTAGGGACATCTCTATAGTTTCTTATTCCCAAGGGGAAAAAATCCCAATCAATTGATCATTACCTCAAGGAAGTCAGATGCTTTCCGTGGCAATAAATTGATGGGATTGACAACAGGTTTATTTTTTTCTGTAACTCTTAAAAGTTTGGGATTTTTTGAAGGGTTTCTAACTGTTTTATTTCTATGTTTTTATCCGAACTAATTGTCTCAAATGGCTTATGTTGTATAGATAATAAAGAGCAAGTTACTGTGATATTTTGTGTGAATTTCTTACTGAAAAGGAGATTTGTCCTGACATCTTACTGGCTTTTGCTATTAAAATACTTAAGGAACTGTATGGCAGAAAAGGGGTGTGGACATTCTGAGACTGGCAAATACTGGATGCCTAAATAAGAGTCTTTCAGCAAAGCAACAAGAGTATGAAGTCCTTGCTGATATACTATCCCAGCCTCCAGTAACTAGTACTTCAGAGGTGTCTTTGTCTCTTGACTGATTTGTTCTCTTAATTCACCCAAGTAGTCAAAAATGCAGTGACCAACATGTGCCAGTTAGAGAAAACTTCTTTCCAAGATGTTTATTTTAAAAAGTAGATGATGGCTGCCAGTAATTGTTTTGGGTTTTTTTCTCGTTCTGGTCATTTTTTGATAGTTATTTTGTGCTAGGGTTGTCTTGCTGTGATGCCCAATTTCATACTACCATCTTCTTGATGTAGATGACAATCACAATTTCCTTACAATGGCAGAATGTCAGTATATCATCAAACATGAACTTGAGAATTTGAGAGCTGAAGATGAAAAAATGATCCCTGGATATCCTCAGGCAAAGCTGTATCCAGGAAAATCAATTGGTAAGTAATGTAGTTTTTTTGCCTGTAACCCATTGTTTTGATGTAGGATAGTGTTCATTGTGGAGAAAAAACCCAACACCTTAATTGTCCTGCAATGAAGAGAAATCCTTCAGACAAAAGTTCCACTTTTTTTAATCAATTTCATCTTCTTACCACTCGACAATAATATGACGAGAGGCCATGGATGCACAATGCAACAAGACAAAATCTGAATAGATACCAAGAAAGTGTTTTTCATAATGAGCATTATCAAATATTGGAACAGGGGTTTAGTGAGATTGTGGTAACTCTGCCCTGAGAGACTTCTAAACCTTTGCTAGACAAGGCCCCCTTTGCAAGACTTTGGGCAGGAAGTTGGACCAGCTGACTTTGAGGGCCTTACATCTGACTCTCTGAGACTGAAACTCTGGCCTTATGTTCTTTTCAGTTGGATAATTTTCATGTATATTTATGTAATCCATTATTTTTATAATTAGTACCAAAAAAATACTAGTTTTAAAAAAGTTACATATTGATACACTTGGATTGTGTCTGCTATAAAATTACTGTAATGAGCAGCAGTGTTCCAGAGCTATAAAGCTCACAGTGTGAGGGAAGTAAGTTTTATTTCATTCATCTGATTTCACTTTTCCTCTGCTTCAAGAGCTTTTCCTTCTCATTGAAGAAAAAAACAATGAGAGGTAGTGCTATCTTTGTGGTAGCTGGAGCTAGTTCATTGGCAGAGTTGCTACAGTTCCTTAAGGGAATTATCTTAGTATTTGTATGTCCTTTTAATAACAGTGTCTTAATTCATTAGTGTTGGTCATTAAGAGATATGTGCATACCAGTGACTCAAGAAACGTAAATCAATAGATCAGCTGAGTTTGTACTGGTAGTTTTACATCTAGCTACAGTATTTTTGTAGCTATGTCAAGTAGATGACAAGAAGAAGTGGTAAAAAAATTCATGCAACTTCCACTGCCTCCCTTCTCCTGTTTTTGAATTTATTTACTTTTAAAATATTTCTGTGGTTGTAACTTTTAGAGCAGTTTGTTAATTGTTTATAGGTAATATTGCTTTCCACAATGAAGTAAATACAAATTGTGGAATGTCTGGTTTCCTTGCCATGAAGATGTGCTTACATTTATGAATTACTATAAATTGATAAGTCAAAAGTATTGTTAGTATCTTTCCCATAATTAATACAAAATGGCATTTCAATTTAGTGTTGTTTTTGTTTGTTTGCTTGTTTGTTGTTTTCTTGGGGTTTTTTTTGCTACGTTAGTTTGATTTGTTGTGCCTTTCTTTGCTCAAATGCAAAAGCCAGACCTTTCCTCACAAAGCTACACGTGGCATTTCAGTTCTGGCCTGACATGCTTTTTTGTTAGTCAAACCTGACCCTTTCTGTTAGTTGAACCTTTTAGTGGAACATGAGCCTTTTTGTTACCAGCTGCAGCTGATATATTGCAAACTCATGGACTACTTAATAGGTGTAAAAAGGTTACTCTCTTCCAGTGGAGAGCACAGTCTTTGTAGAAACAGGTAGAACTGCTCTCTATAATGAGTAATTTTTAACTAATACACAGAAAAAATATTTGGTTTTAGAATTTAAATGCTAGATTTATTTCAAAGAAACTTTAGACTTGCTAAGTACATAATGTAAGCTGTTTGCTTATATCAGCCTCTGTCCTTTGAAGGTGTACTAGGTACCTTTGTTTGTTTGTTTGTTTTTCTTCTCCTTTTCTAGTGAGAAGATTGTTGACCAGTGGTATTCTAGTTCAGATTTTCCCACTGCATGATAGAGAAGAGTTAAAAAAGCTCCGTCACAGCTGGTATGGCCGAGTGAAAGTTGGCTATCAACCTTTAGGTATGTGAACACTTACTCCACTACAAATAAAATACAGGGTTTGTTCTGGGATGTTTTCAATTTGTGTGAGAAGATCTGGGATCCTCCCTAACTTGAGCATTGTGGTGATTTGATCTTGGCTGGATGCCAGGTGCCTACTAAACCCCTCTCTCTCCCCCCACCTTCAGCTAGACCAGGTGGAAAAAAATAAGATTAAATTTGTGGCTAAGACATAAGCAGTTTAATGAAAAGCAAAGCAAGGCTGCACACGGAAGCAAAAGACGACAAAAATTTATTCTGTACTTTGCATCAGCAGGCAATGTCTGGCCTCTTTCTGGGAAGCAGGGCTCCAAATGTGTAGCAGTTGCGTGGAGGATAAGCTGATGCCTGCTTCCTCCTCCTTTTCCTAGCCTTTATAGTTCAGCTGATGTCAGATGGTATGAAATATCCCTTTGGTCAGTTTGGGTCAGCTGTCCCAGTTGTGTCGCCTTCCAAGATCTTGTCCACCCCATCCAACTGTAGGGGGAATCTTGGAGAGGAAAAAAAAACACCAAAACCCCTCCTTGATGCTGCGTGAGTCCTGCTCAGCAGCAGCCACAACACGGGTGTGTTATCAGCACCTTTCCAGCTCCCAGTGCAAAGCACAGCACTGGGAGGGCTGCTATGGGACAAATTAACTCAGCTGAGTCAGACCCAATACAGTCATTGGCCTCTGCAGGAGTGTATCCCCTGTGTGGAAGGTAAGTATTGTACCAAAATGTCTGTTGTTTCACTAGGAGTTTACTTTTTCATGTCCCCAATCACCCAGTGCAGTTCATCTCCTCTGGTGTTGCCTTTCTGCCCAAGTTGCTTTGTTGGCTGTTTGAACTGAAGCCATTGTTTTACGCAACCTTACTTTTACTGGTCTTGGAATAAACAGAGAGGCTTAGGCTCCAGTGAAGGAAGCATCCACATTGCCAGACTTGTTGATGTGCATAGTGGAGGTCTCTTCATTGAATTCACTTTGATTCAAAGATGGCTGTAGGACAATATTTTGCTATAATGACTTGGAATACAGCTGTTCTGGAGGGAAGTGCTGAATGTGCAGGCTGCTATCCATTTTCCTTCCTGGCGCTGCAGGAGTTTTGTATATAGGCCTTTGGTCATAGTTTCCAAGTTGGAGCTGGGGGGCAGTTCAAAGGCTCAGCATTTCCACTGTGATCGTGTAGCATGGAGTCTTGAAATTAGACCATTGGTCCTTTACTGGTTAGGCAATTTTTAGATATTTCATCATTTTCTGTGTTACCTCCTGAAACTGGTGGCTCTGTCTGAAGATTCAGTGTCTGCAAGCTTCCATGTGCAGCATGTTGTTGCATGCCAGTGTCACTTGAGTACATTTTGCACAATGAATAAGCTTAAAATGTTAGTTTTTAGTCTATTTAAGTTCTGAGATCTAAACCTGCAAACTTTAAGAAGGAGAAAATAAAAATCCTGGAGTTTGCCTTATTATTATTCTCTGGGTATTACAGTTGCTTGAGATTCTTTCCTGAGCTACAGGGACTTTAAAGATCTAGCTTGATAATGCCTGCTTCCAGAGTATTGTATTAGGGGTCATCTTGTGTGCCTGTCTTTTTGTTTATGCAGAAGAGGGTTTTTTTGTCTGATACTGAATACACAGAAAATTACAAAGTAAATCCCAGGAACCCTCTTACGTACATACTAATTTAGTGTGTTGTGTTTGGTGTGCAAAGTGATGCTGGTGATCCACACTTGAAATTATTTTTTAATAACCTTTGACTGACAGGGATGTTGGAGTGCTGATCCTTCTGTCTGTTTGCCTTTCTTGCTTGCTTTCAGAGACTTACCTGATTGGCAACTGTGAACTTCTGCTGTAGTGTTTCTGTCAACCATAAGCTGTAAGAATATTCTAGTATTGTGCATGGGGTTTTGATGTTTGTCTGTTATGGAGAGAGCATTTACATCATCTCAATTTGGAAACAATGGGTTTTTTTAAGTTGGTGAATACATAGCAGTGGCATATATAAACAGTCTGGGCTTCCAAGGCAAAGATAAAACTGATCTCAGTGTTCTAAACTCTGATTTACTAGGCATTTCTATATCATCTTCTGTGGTACCATTTCTGGTTTGTTAAATAATGCTCCTACATTTTATTTTTTTTTGTTAGTAGTAAGATAAGTGAGATCTTGTTTTCCTTGGAGGTAATACATCTGTCATGAAATATATCCATTAGTAGTGTACTGTTCAAGTCTTTATAACACCTGAGCAGACAACCTTGGTGAGTGCAAGCGTGTATTTCATCTATCAGTGCTCTGCTGAAGGAAATGTCTTAGCTTGGGTCTGGTATCTGATGTGTAAGATTAAAGATTTCAGTATACCTTTCCATCTCTTCCTTTAGTTCCTTGAGGGCTGGCAAAGCACAGCTAGTTCTTTTTTGTGCCTGAGCCAGCTGAAATAAATTTGTTTCCCAGGTGTGTGTATGCCAGTGAGAAACTTAAGGAAATAGGTGTCACTTTCTGTTAAAGTTTGGTTTTTATTTTACCAAATATCTTTCTATGTCATCTTAGCCATTCATTGGATAGATTCTTTTTTTTCAAGAATGCTAGTGTTTTGAGGCTTTGTTTGTTAATTTTTTTCCTCTGAATATCTGATGTCAATAGGGTAAGTGTTGAGATATTTGACTTCACAACCATCTGAACATAGGTCTATATATTTCTGTGTGTATAAATCTAATATTAAAAAACTCAAATAGCCTTCTGAGTTTTTGGAACAACGGAGAAGGAGGAACAAAAAAGCAATAATGTTCAATGTGTTATTTAGAAAAAAAACCAAAATTGGGCCGAGGGATTAATGAAAAGTCTAGTTTGTTCTTATACTGACATCTATGTTAAATATAGTCTTTAATGGATTAATTTTTCTCTTCAGATGAGATACGGTGCTACTTCGGTGAGACCATTGCTCTCTACTTTGGCTTCTTAGAGTACTTCACATTTGCTTTGATTCCAATGGCTGTTATTGGGATTCCTTACTATGTGTTTGCATGGGAAGACTATGACAAATACGTGATGTTTGCCACTTTCAATCTGCTCTGGTCCACGGTGATACTAGAAGTTTGGAAGCGGATTTGCGCCATCATGACATACCGTTGGGGGACGCTGTTGATGAAACGACAGTTTGAAGAACCAAGACCAGGCTTCCATGGTGTTCTGGGTATCAACCCTGTTACTGGAAGGAAGGAACCATTGTACTCCAGTATTAAGAGACAGATAAGGATTTATCTGGTATCCTTACCATTTGTGTGCCTTTGCCTCTACTTTTCACTGTACGTGATGATGATTTACTTTGACTTGGAACAGTGGGCTCTGGATTACCATGAAGAGAATGGGTCTAATTTCAGCAGCTTGATGCTGTTTGTGCCCAGCATTATATATGCTGTTGTGATTGAAATTATGAACCGTATCTATCGGTGTGCTGCTGAATTCTTAACATCATGGGGTAAGAATGTCATTTACTCTTCTTCCTTGAAGTTAGAATCCTAGATGTTTAGAATTTGTTTTTTTGTAGAATGCCTTACTGTGAGTCCTTTTTCAGTAGAATGCTAAAGAAGTTTCCTGAAGTAGATTTTTACTGTGGGGTAAAAAGAGACAGACATTTTAACTTTATTTCGAATTTTTTGAGGCTGCAGTTTCATGTTTGGTGCAACTTGGTCCAAGTCTATCATGCCATTGGAGGTGGTGATCCTTCCTCCTCAGCCTCTCTCTGCCTTTGGTGCAGAATTCCCCACTAAATTTGCAAACAAATTTAGCAATTTGTTTGGCTTTGTTGTCCATAGTGCTGGCAAAAGAGATGAGATCGTGAGGACGGGAGCTCAGAGGTGGATGGCAGGAGTGACTGTCTTGGCAGGTTGCACCCACAGTCTAGGTTTGCCAGGATGTCTTAGTGTACTGAAATATCCCTGCAGAAGATGGAGGCATTGAAGTAATGGAACAAAATCTAAAAACACCAACTCAATGTCATACGAGAGTGCTTGTGTATGCTATATATATAACAAAGGCTGAGATTTATATCCCTATCTAAATATTTTCTCTGGGCACTCTAAGAAGAGGAGGAATGTTACAATAGAGTGCCTTTTTTCCATTGTACATCTGACTTAATTAACATATTGGGCCTTATGACTTGTAACCTAACATAGGCATAGTAAAGTGTTACTGCTTATATTGAATTTTCGCACTTCTACAGATGACGTGCAAAAAAAAAAAGACAAAGTTAATGGATGAAGCAAATAGGGACTTAACTGGCTTGTGTAGCTCAATATGGCACATGTTTACAGGACAGAATCCAGGTTAATAAAGCCGAGACCAGAAAATTGACTAAGAAAGCTTAAGCAAAAACAAGATGGGTGCATAAGACAGATTAAAAAGAGGTGTTGAAGTGAGGATTGGTTATGCATGGCAAAATTACTTGCTCAGCAAATTCAACTTGGCAGCAGCAAAAGCAAATCAAGAAATTGCTTGATTTTACTAATGACTGTTCAAGAATTCAATTTAAGTAATGACTCTTAAATTAATAGCTAAGTTTCAAATTACTTTTGTTTCACTCTTTTCATAGTAAAAAGAATGCAAGAAAAATCCTTTATGCAAAATGCTCGGTTGTATTGATCAGGTAGACTAAAATGTCTTTTTGACAGGTAATGCAAGGTTCTTTTAACCCTGATTTTTTTTGGCTTTAAGCTAATGTTTCATATTCAGCAGCAATAGTATTTATGTAAATCACTACACTGACAGCTTGTGCCTTTTTTGTGCTATCCAATGTGTTTATGCTGCCATGCTGCGTGTAAGATGAAGAGCTCATCTGCTGTCCTACCTCCACTCCCACCTGGCATGTTTTCAGCTAGTATTTGACTGTCAGCCAAACTGGTGAAGCACGGGAGACAATTGGGTGTTTTCAAGCACACATCTTGCATCCATTTCTCATGAGAACTGACCGTTTAATGAACACTAAAAGTAAAAATTGCATTCAGTCACTTGAGTGTGTCTGCGTGTCAGGCCCAACTCCACACCTCTGTCAGAATAGAACAATGCTGTTTTGTTAAGCAAAGTCCACAGGTGGTGGTGTCTCCTTTTAGCCTTGTTAACACAGCTCATGCTAGTGTGCTACCTTCTCAGTTACTGCTTAGTCAGGGCTTTAAAGGTGCAATCTGACAAAACAGAAAAAAAAAAAAAAGGGAAATCTCCCATTCACTTCCATTTCCTGCCCCCTAGTCACCAGCCTTCCTCAAGCATATCAGCTTCTGACAGTTTATCTTCAATGAACTGAAATTCTTAATTTAAGAATGAGTAATGTCTTTGCTGAACTTCTTTAGTCTTGCTTTAGAGCTTGCGGTCTGATCTAAATTCCTTTGAGATGGTTGGGAATATTTTTGTGAGCATTTACTGTTTTTTAATTAAATCTGTTTGTTATTTTTCATAATGTATTTACTTTTTTCATTTATTTTCAGCCAAAGAGAAATCAATACCTAGACACATTTTATAAAGTGTTAAGAAAGAAGGATTTTTTTTTTCTGTTATAAAACAGCTTTTGTGAGAAAGGAAAAACCTTTGCAGTAGAAAAAATACCAAAGTTCTAGCCAAAAATACGTATGTCAGTATTGTATATGAGAAAAGCTTAACAGGTTAACTGAGGTACTAGTACAGTACAAATTGTACAAATTCTTTTTTGCCATAAAGTGTTAGTGGCTCTATTCTCCATAAACTATTAGCTAAGTAATTTTTAGATAGGGGAAAACGTCTGTTTACTCTTTGTATAACAATATCTAGTATATGACAAGTGCTGCTCTTTACTAATCCATAATTTCCTTGATATTGTAGAAAATCACAGACTGGAATCTTCATACCAGAATCACTTAATTCTGAAGGTTTTAGTGGTAAGTATGTACTATAAGCAACCTTTAAGTTTATTATAAGTTCATTCCTAGCATTACCTCACTGACCTATAGTTTTGTTCAAGGCCAAATACTAGGCCAAATATCAGAGTAAACAGTATTTCTGTTGTGGTTGCTAGTTTGGTTTAGATGCTTCGTTTTATAGAAGAGAGATGGGTTTGTATTGATTTGTTCTTCTATTAGGATTCAGTAGATGTAATTTTTTTTCTGTTAATTGATGTGGTCCTGTCTTCAACAGGGAACAAATTCCTTTCACTTTTTGCAAGTCTTTATGGTAAACCATGTTTTAAAACATTTGTGTTAACTTTCACCTGTACTGATGTGCAACTGGTCATAGGAGGCTGGAGATATATGTCTATCAATCTACTTCTATGCAGTTTATAGTCTATTGCTTCATGGCTCAGAACAAGTATATTTTGTATATGTATGTGTATGTTTGGCTGCTCTTTCAGGTGTATATCCAGAAGCACCACAGATTCTATGGAACTGTACTGTAAATCTTTAATTCCCTTATAAGATGTTCTGTAAAAGCAGTTGTAAGGATTGGCTGATTTTCAGACTTGATCTTTTTGTTTCCTTTCTGAAAGGATTAAGTCTCTTCCACATTTCTTCCCTGCTCCCCAACATGTGTGGGGTCTTTGTGGTGGTGGTCTTTTCTTGTCTGTTTTTAATTTGCTCTTTATCCTTCTGTTGCTGATAAGCTCTAGAGCTAAAACTAATCTGTAAATTTCATTATAGTTTTGTGTCTGCCTTCCAAAAATATAGCACCGTTTGTTATGTAAAATACCTTTTTAAATTCTGAAATGTCATATATGTCCCCTTCAATATTCACATTCACCCTATGAGTGGCTCTCTGCACTGCCAATGTTATCTATGTTGTCTATGAGTTCAAAAAAGGAACTCCATCACTGATAAGTAGCAACAAGTAGGAAACTTCAGAGCTTGATTATGATTTTTCAGGTGTAATACTATGATTATATCTCATTTTAGAAGTAGGGAATATTTCTTTTGGCTGTAAAACATCTGGAAATGATTAAACATAAAGCTCAACTAGTATATATTGAGGAACAGTGGTATATATTGAGAGAGAAGTCTTCCAACCCATCTTTTTTTTTCTCCAAATAAATATGTAATCAAAATGTGACTCATTACACTAAATTATGATCAGTATGTCCCTTTTATTGCATTACTTATGGGAAAACTGCCAAAAAATGAAAGTTAAGTAGAAGGCGATATGTATTTTAATGACTACACTTCATAATTGCATTGTAGTTCTCTTTAGGAAAGCATTAAGCTTGTCAAGTGAAAATATGAGTAAGACCAATATTGAAAGAGAGGTTTTTCTGACCAAAGTTTTAAAAATTTGTCAAGGGTTAGGACTGGACCAGCCACTAGACAGATGACAGATTCTCTTTATTAACACATCTCCTTTCCCAAAGTGAAAGAGAAAATATTAGCTATAAAATTAAACATACAAATATATGCAAAATCAATATTGAATCCAGTACTGCTGCTGGCAATCACATTACTGTGACCACTAATGCTGTGGGCAGGCACTGGGGAAGTCCCAGACTGGACTCAGCAGCAGATGGGAACCAGATTCAGGAGCTGGATTTTGGAATTCATTGTGATCCCTCAGCTTTATACTGAATCTGACACATATAGAATGGAATACCTTGTTAGTCCATTTAGGGTCACCTGCCTGCCCTGTCTGCTCCTCCCTGCAGGTGCCACCTTTTTACAGCACCCCTAACATGTTACAGAAGGTTTAGCAGTGACCTTGGTCAGCACAAGAGCAAGTATAAGCAAAAACCTTTCTGCATGCCTATCCTTGTTCGTAACTACGAGCATGGAGTGTTATCACTGAAGCAGATGCTGCCTGCAAAAATAAACTGTTAACTTTGGAAAGTGCAGTTACTTAGAAGAGACTGAGCTAAAAAATAGAAATGACTGAATAGAATTAGCTCTGTTCTAACCCAAGCCAGGACACAATGGTAAAGAATATTATAATAAAGAGTTTACACCTTCATGGAAGCTATTTAATTGAGGTGACTGTTAAGCAGAGCATATTCTGCATTTGAGCTTTTGCTTGAGTACTAATAACAAATACTTTTATTTGCAGTTCAACTTCTTAAATTGTTTTGCATCTCTCTTCTACATTGCCTTTGTCCTGTTTGATATGAAGCTTTTGAGGCAGGTGAGTTCCAAGGATGTCTTAATGTTGATGAATTGAGGAAAAGAAAGGATTGATTGAAACGGGATTTATCTTTTAATTGTTTTTCTAAAATATTAAATTGAGAAAGAATATATGAAATATATTCATTCTTAAACATACAATTTCCATATTTCATTTCCTCTAGCACAGTTGCATCATAAGACTTGAGGAATTCTTGCCTTCCATAGAATGAGGAACTGTTTTCAAATAGATTGATTATTCCCTCACACAGATGAGACTGGAAAAATTTCATTTCTTCCTTCTTTGCTTTATGTTAGAAAATTATTTTCTCTGTAAAATTCTTAATGAGAAATTCTTGAGGTTAGTTTATAACTACAGTGAGGATCAGAGAATAACTAAAAGCAAAAAATAAATCTGTAGTTGATGTTTTAACTCATCATTCTGTTAATGTCTTTTTCACTCAAATGCATGAAAATGAGGTATAAGGAAAATAATTTTGCTCTAAATCTAATGAACAAACCAATGAGAACTTCATCTCAAGATCTCTGTTCCTCTCAAGAGATCTCTAGCAAAACACCTGACATACCAGACATCACATTCCTGACATTTCCTGTACTTTAAGGTAAAAAGCAAGCAAGCAAGGAAGAAAGAAATAGAAAAATGATCATTATTTAGCTCTGTGATTGGCATATGCCTGTATCTTTACTCCTGTTAGACTTTGTGTAATGTCTCCAAGAAATATCCAGATCCACAAAATCTTTAGACATATTACTCTTATATTGTCCTTTTTGGCCCATTACAAAGAATGGGATCTAGAGCACTTTTCATATGCTATGTCTAGCTTTGTTAGGCTGGCCTTTTGTCATAGCATAACAACTTAATGTTACTAGAATGCACAAAATTGGAAATGATTGTAAGTTTATCACGGGTCTATTAATTTTTTCTTTTCTTTTTTTTTTTTTTTTCCCTTTAAGAGCTTGGCCACTTTGCTGATAACTTCACAGATCCTTAATCAGTTTGCAGAATCCTTGCTTCCTTACTGGCTCCAAAAGAGACATAAGAGGAGGATGAAGAAACACATCTGTTCTCTGAAAACAGATACGGACCTGTCGTTAGTTGAACAAGTCAGCCTGGAGAAAGAAATGGGCACCTATTCTGTATGTTTTACTACTGTAACAGGGTTAATATTTTTCTGAGCTGTAGTTGACATCAGCTAGTGCAACCTAAAATATTTCTCTCTGTCTGGCCTGGCAGCTTATTTCCAGCTTTTGCTGGTTATGTTGTTTATATACCTGTGTGGTGCACTTGATCATGAAACTGGTGCAGTGCAGAATCCCAGTTACACCAGAATGAAGGAATAGAAATGAACAGCTGAAACTGGACCTACTTAGCTTTGTATTACTAGAAGTAGTATTTGTGTAATATTCCCTTAATCTCCAAGGGTAGCCTCCAGGCTACCGGGATGAGTAGCCTGGCATAGAGAAAACAGCAGAACAAAACATCACTGCAGCAGAAACAGCCTGTTGTAGTGGTTTGTTGGTTTTGGTATTGTGCTTTGTTTTGGTGTGTGGGGNGGTGGGTGGGTGGTGTGTTAGTGATACAACTTTAAGCTATCAGTTAAACTTACATGTCTGGGTGGGGCCAGACATGGAGAGAGCAGAGGAGAGTAACTCTTCAAATGAATACTACTGGTGGAAGCTCTTGCTTCTTGAAATGACAGTTTTGGCATTCACTGTCTTCTAGTTCCAACTCAGTATAATTTATTACTTGCTGTTTCAAAAGAATTGACAAAGTAGACATCAGTGTCTACTGGGATCCCATATGTTAAGACCTTGTAGACTGGCTGACAACTCGCTCGATCAGATGCTGCATCAGATGAAACATAGTCAAAGAGTCTTAATACTATATGATTTATACTTTTACAGAGTAAGAATTATATGTAGATAGTGTACCTTTTCCATAAAAGTTGGAGAATAGCAGTGTGAAATTTGATATTGTGTCAGATTCCTCTCTTCCTGCATAAGTGCCATGAAATGGTAAGAGAAAAAAGAAATACTACCTTTACAAATGAAAAACTTGGGCAATTGAAAACTGAAGCATTATTACTTGCATTCCTCTGGGAAGGTTGGTATTTTCCACATTTTATATGGAGGAAGGTACAGTTAGAGAGCATATGTATCTTACAAGAGAGAACACAGCAGAAATCCCAGAATTAATGTCTGAAATTGTAAATCAGTATAGTCCAGTACTGTACCTGCAAACAGGCCAGCACACCTCCAGAAGTTTTGATATGCCTGCCCAAATAAGCTCTACCTCTTAGACCTCAGCCGACTTCTGATTCTCAGCTGGCACATACAAAGCCAGTGTGATGTCTTTTGAGTCACGTTGTACAGTGCTTCTTGTGCAGAGCTGGATCAAATATATCTGCACCTGTTACACTGTTCTACCCTCAATAATTTTCCATGGGGACCCAACAGGTCAGCTGTAGAGTTATGACTTTATGTTGAAGGTGTCTACTGCTAGCCTCAGTTTCAGTTCAAAAGTTACTGTGTACTCAAGGCCTTAATTTTATTTTCAGTCTGAAGATTCTAGTTGTGCTGTACTTCTGAATACACAATACTAGACCACTGTTTTTTTGGCAAGCAGTGTGCTGTCAGCAGAGAAGAGTATTTCTAAAATTAAATCTGTCACAAGGGGGAGGCATTTGACTATGTTTAGAAACTGAGGAATTTAGCAGGACATAATTCTGTGTTTCTGGCTTTCCTGTTTTCCATCCTTCACTTAGACTTTTAAACATTTAATTATCTCTTTTGGTTGTCCTTTCTTTCACTTTTCAAATCTTCAGCTGTTAACCCAGTTTAAGATGAAAAAACATACTGCAATATTTTTTAAATTTAAAAAAAAAAATTCCACTTCTCTAGTTCATTTTCTCTTTGATTTTTTTTTTGATTCTGTTTCCTTGGTACCATAGTTTATGAGCTGCTCCTGTGGCCAACAGTGGCACACTTAGGAGTCTGATGCATGAAAGAAATTTCAGTTTGCCTGCATAAATTGAGTAGGAGAAAAATACTATTAATTTTGTACTGTGCTGCTCTAAAATTCAATAGATTCTAGACAAGAAATATCAAAAAAGGTGTGAAGAATTAGTGAGAATAATATGGAGGTACCAGAAGAAGGGAGGACAAAAGGAAGCATCACTCCCTGCCTGCAACAGTTGTATGAAAAAAAAAAAAATAGCACGGTTGAATATGTGACTGCAACTCCAGTGAGAGATCCCACAGAAACATCCCTAAGGAAGAGTTTACTAAAATTAAGAGTTCATATAACATGTTTCTAAGGAAAAAATCTCAATGGTTTTAAAAGTTAAGTAGCTTCTTGTGGTGTGTCCTGCAGATCAGTTTTAACAGCTATAATCAACAAAAAAGATTAGAGAACCACGTGTCTGATGCATGGAACCAAACCCAATTTTATGTGGTTCCTATGGTAATCTCAGATACTGTCAAGCCTTTTATTATTTCATTTTTGATAGAGAGGGGACAGTATGTTGATCTGGGAGAATACAGGATAGCTAGATCCCATTTTAACTAGTTTGTGGTATTTCACCATCCTTTGTAGAGTGAACACTTTTTTTTTTTAAATGGTTGGTCTTGTTCTTCACTTTCATAAATAATTGCTGCAATCATAAACTATTATTAACACTACACAACTAATATGCAAAAACCTACATATGAATACGTAATCAGCATGTAAGTACCCACATTTTTGGTTTAAAGATCAGCTGATAGATGTTACAAGTTTGCTAAAATGGGACTCTTTGTTTTGCTTATTGGTCCTTTCAGACATCAGTGCTGTATTCTGTTGTTGCAGCTTTCAAGTGGGCCACTAATTCTGTCTTAGCCATTTTGAAATACATAAGCAGAAATACCAGAAAAGAGCTGTATATCTACCAGCCTACCCTTCTGATTCAGTCTTTCACGGGTAGTCTGCAATGCTCGGACTTTTCTTGTCACAGTGCTGTTAGGAGAATGTTCTGCCAGCTTAAATGCATGGTGCCGTTTTCCCTGCTGTTCCTTCTGTGAGTATTTCACTGAGATAGTCACGACCTTGAATGGAATGAATAGAATGTTTCTACAATTACTTTGTATAACAAGGATAAGAAGTGTAACTGTTTCAGAAAATCCATTAGGCAGAAAGAAAAACCGTGGCCTCCTCTTATTAAGGACTTCTGAGTAATTGAATAATTCTAGATAAACTAGATGGGATTTTTTTATTGTTGTTTTCTATCACCAGTTGTTCTCAAATAACTAATTTGGGATAATGAAGTTTGTTTACAGCTGTATTATTAATTCTGTGTGTGTTTCTTTTTTTTGTTTCTTTTTTTTTTGGTTACGTTAAAGTTTTTTTTTATTTTTGCTCTGTTTTTCAGGGTACTTTTGATGATTACCTGGAGTTGTTCTTACAGTTTGGCTATGTGAGTCTTTTCTCATGTGTTTATCCACTGGCAGCTGTCTTTGCTGTATTAAACAACATCACAGAGATATATTCTGATGCCTTAAAGATGTGTAGAGTTTACAAGCGTCCGTTTGCAGAACCCACAGCAAATATTGGTGTTTGGCAGGTAATTTTTGTATCTTTTTCTAATCATTTGTTTAAAAAGAGGTTTCAAAAAATGTATTTAAGCCATATATTTGATCCATCAGCCACTTGAAAGTTTCATAGGTACTTTGTTCTTTTCAATGCCTTAATATGGTATCTATCCAATTGTGTATCCAAGTGAGGTTTCTGTAGGGTTTTTTTACCATGTGTCTTTCAGTTGCCTTTGGAAAGAAAACAAATCCTTCTCTTTAGTCCTATATGCATGTATTGTATTCCTGTTGCAATGGCAACAAAGCAAAGCTGCCACATACTGCTTGGTACTCTTTACAGACAATATATTTTAGAGATGGTGAGAGCTGATGCAATCTCAGAAGTGTGGGGTTTAAAAAAAAAAAAATTTACAAATTATAGGAAGGTACTTGAATTCTGAAGCCATGCTTGGATGTGTGCTGTTGTGATTATTAGAACTCAAACTGGCTAACTTCAAAATAATCTGGGTCTGTGAGCAGTAGATGGACCTTTCTGCACAGCCTGAACCTTGTAGTCTGTCTGATCATGCTTGCAACAGCTAGTTTGGAGTCTGCTGAGTGTGCTGTGTCTGAACTGATGCTGACTAATAATAACTCTGTGGAATTCCTCGGGGCCGGGGGGAGGAGAGTGTTTTTCTGAAAAGAAAGTATGCTATTAAGTTGCATTCAGAGACTTCAGCATTCTGTAATAGTGACCTGATAAGAACTGTAAAGTAGGTTGGAGGAGATGTATAGGGGGATGATCTATATTCTATTTTAACAGTTTTTCTAATCATATGTAATGGAGACAAAGGGCACAATAAACTAGTGGATTTTTTAATTTGGAGGCGTTGTAAATGTTGGTACCAAATGAAACAGATGTGAGATAAGAAATTAAATCAGAAAATGTCAAATAAAATGTACTGTAAAAACATGAAAATCAAGTATTCTGAGGAACATTCACTAGATGCATGCGTAGGTGTTGATGAAGTGGAGTTATAGGAGAAGTCTTTTCATATTAAGTCATTAAAATGTGTAAACTATAATCTCATTGTATTGCAACATCTGTTGCATTTTCTTGGTCCAGATCTACACTGTCAACATCTTCATGTCATAGCTGCATTGACCAATGGCGTCACCACCAGATAAACAAAGCTGTAGTCATAAGTCCCAAATGTAGGTGGAGGTATAGTAGTGTTTGTTCTTGCTAGAATAGTTTGTTTCAGTCTAGGGAGTAGGCTGAAAAACCCACATCACTAATGCTACACTTTCCTCTAGGATTATTCCAGATTTTTCAAGTGATCTGGCATTACCTGCATCTTGAATGTTAGTGGTCTTCAAATAACTTCTCAAGGTCTTTGCAGTACTATGAAACTGTGGAAGAATACTGTTTAACTTTTTCACATCAGATACACATACAGGCACATAGAGAAATAAAACTAGAGAAAAATTCAGGGTTTCCAGGAACAAAGCTGCCCAGAGAGGTTGTGGGGTCTCCTCCTCTAGAGCCTTTCAAAACGCAACTGGATATGTTCCTGTGTGGCCTGTCCTCAGTGATCCTGCTCTGGCAGGGCGGTTGGACTTGCATGATTTCCAGAGGTCCCTTCCAGTCCCTACCATTCTATGAATCTATGACTGACTGTATGATGACTCTCGTCCTTACTTGTTCTTAAAGCTGGTTAAGTTTGGACTGCTTTCCAAACAAGTCTTACATTGTAGAATGCAAAAGATGAATGAAAATAAAAAGTTAAAATAATGGGTCTTCTGAGGATTTAACAGGGGGAGGGGTATTCTCTAGAACACTTTTGGGACTGGTAAATTAAGAGATAATGGTCATAACTATATATTTGTGTTTTGTTTTCAGTTGGCTTTTGAAACTATGAGTGTCATATCAGTTGTTACTAATTGCATACTGATTGGAATGTCTCCACAAGTGAATGCCCTTTTCCCAGACTCAAAAATGGACCTTATTCTGACTGTTGCCTTGGCTGAGGTAAGTCAACCTTCAAACAGTGTGTGTGTGTGTTTTAGTAGCAAATAACATGAACAATGATAGAAATAATACCAGGAAGTAGACACCACCCCCAGTACTAAAAGGAAACAAAGATTTCCCAATCAAAGAAGTATTTCAAAGTGTTCCTTTCTTGTTTCTTTTTTTTTATGTGTTTTCATGTAATGTGAATGTTGTTGTTGTACTTTTCCACACATTCCCAAGACACCGTGTGTTTGTTGCTTCATGTATTTCAGTAGTTTAGTGGGTCCGTTTCAAGAAGCAAAGTAAACACAATTTTCTGAGCTGGTTGTTTCTGTACTTGTGACCTCAGAATATCTTATAAAGACCTCCTACATAATCTTTATGGATGCTTCTTGTAAGGCTTATCTGAAACAAGCATGTAGGATGACTATAAATACTAGTGATTGTAGCAGCACTTGGGTTTCATCTTTTCTTAATTCTGTGTAGTAAACACATGAGTGTCATTCTTTGTCAGACAAGGAGGGATAACTATGGAAATTTTATATAATAATTAAGACCGTGGGGCTTTGCCCTTATGTATCTTTCTTCTGGACTTTTCTTGCATTGCACTGACTTTCTTCATTATGCTATTTTAGCTTCTAGGAACTGGGTTACGTGCAGAAAGTCTGTGTTGTCTATGTGTAGTTAAACTACATTGCCTTACAGAGGTGCAGCAGGAACATATAATTTTGTTGGTTTTTTTTATAGTTGTTAAGCCTTATCCAATAAATTATGATCTTGCTTTGAGTTTTTTATTTTTCAAGCCTTAGGGTTTTCAGAATTAACTTTCAATATGAGTCATGTCAGCAGATATACTGAAGTTCAAGTCTACAGACACTGTGATATATTCTTCTGTTAAGCATATGTGAACGTCTGCCTTAACCTTAGTGAGGTATTTTAATGTAAAACTAATTCAGCAATTTAAATACAGTGCTATAGTTCATTACTGGACAATATATCCAGAGAGAGCATATTGTGAAAATTGCATGACTAAAGTTGTATGGATTTATGGCAGCCTAATGAGATCGAGCTGGTTTTGCCTGTGTTTCATTGGTATTTGTTTCCATCTTACCTGTTTTAATGTGAAGCCAGCTATGTGGTTTCTAGACAGACCACTCTGATTCTTAGTAGGCCATAGCAGAATACCAATATTTCTCTCTCTAAATTTACTTATATGAGAGCATTTAGGTGACAGGAATTGCAGCATGGTAATTGGGTAGCTCTTGGAATTATTTTTTAACAGTGTATCACAAATTACCTCTAAGTGCTGTGGAAAAGCAGTTAAGAAAATGAAGGGAAGAAAATGAGAATAGAAAAGGTAAATTAGTACTGATGGGAGGAAAGGCAAAAATGTCATCTTGCACTGAGAAGCACCTTTGGTGAAGACTGCAGGTCTGTAATTAACTACATTACATGAAGGTACTGATGGAGGCTAATGCAGGATGAGCTAGAGGAGAGAACAGGCAACCATTAGGTAACAAAAAGTAAGTTTTTTCTTACTGTTCTTAGTTCCAATCTGACATGACCCGTAATGTACTTGTCACAAAAGGTTAACTTTTAATGACCTCCTCTTCCAGGGTCCCAACAAGCGGNTGCCAGACCACTCTCCACCATCTTCAGTAAGTCCTGGCAGACAGGAGAAATGCCTGGGAACTGGAGGAGGGCAAACATCACTGCAATCTTCAAAAGGGGTAAGAAGGAGGACCCTGGCAACTATAGACCAGTCAGCCTCACCTCCATCCCCAGAAAGATAATGGAGGAACTTACCATTGGCACTATCCTTAGGCTTATCAAGGACAAGGGGGTCATTAGGAGCAATCAACATGGTTTTATTAAGGGGAGGTCATGTTTGACCAACCTGATAACCTTTTATGAGGACATAACCAGGTGGATAGATGATGGTAGAGCGGTGGATGTGGTTTATCTCGATTTCATTAAGGCATTTGACACTGTCTCCCTCGGCTTCCTTCTGGCTAAACTGGGACAGTGTGGTCTGCATGATCAGGTAGTGAGGTGGATTGGGAACTGGTTGAAGGAAAGAAGCCAGAGAGCTGTAGTCAATGGGTTGGAGTTTAGTTGGAGGCCTGTAACTAGGAGGGTCACACAGAGGTCAGTGCTGGGACCAGTTGTGTTCAACATATTCATCAGTGACCTGGATGAGGGCACAGAGTGCACTGTCAGCAGGTTTCCTGATGACACCAAGCTGGGTGGAGTGTCTGACACACCAGCAGGCTGTGCTGCCATCCAGCGAGACTTGGACAGGCTGGAGGGTTGGGCAGGAAGAAACTTGATGAAATTCAACAAGGGCAAGTGTAGAGTCTTGCACCTGGGAAGGAACAACCCCAGGTATCAACGTAGGCTGGGGACTGACCTGTTGGAAGGCAGTGAAGGGGAAAAGGACCTGGGGGTTGTAGTTGATGGGAAGCTGACCATGAGCCAGAAATGTGCTCTTGTGGCCAAGAGGGCCAATGCTATTCTGGGGTATATTAAAAGGGGTGTGGCCAGTAGGTAGAGAGAGGTTCTCCTGCCCCTCTGCTGCTGTTGTACTGTGTCCAGTTCTGGCCCTCCCAGTTCAAGAGGGACATAGAATTGCTTGAGAGAGTCCAGCGCAGGGCCACAAAGATGATCAAGGGTTATGAGGAAAGACTGAGGGAGCTGGGGCTTTTTAGCTTGGAGAAAAGGATGTTGAAGGGTGACCTCATCAATGTTTATAAATAAAGGGTGAGTGCCAGGAGGATGGAGCCAGGCTCTTGGTGATGCCCAATGACAGGACAAGGGGCAATGGGTGGAAGCTGAGGCATAGTAAGCTCCATATAAACATGAGGAGGAACTTTTTCACTGTGAGGGTGACAGAGCACTGGAGCAAGCTGCCGGGGGGGGTTGTGGAGTCTCTGTCTCTGGAGATATTCAAAACCCGCCTGGATGTGTTGCTGTGTGATCTGGTGTAGGTGATTCTGCTCTGGCAGGGGGGTTGGACTGGATGATCTTTCAAGGTCCCTTCTGGGCCCTGACATTCTGTGATTTAGAAAGCAGTGACAAGTATTCAGTGTTCTTGATACTTTTAAGTATTTTGGAGTGTTTTTTTTCTTTCGGCTCTTGTTGTGTTCTTAGACAACAAATAATTTTTAATAAGACACAGAGTCACAAAACCAACATGTCTTTTAGTACTCTCTTTTAAAAGAGTTGGAGAATAGCTCAGGTTGTACAATCCAGCGCAAAGCTTTGTAATAAAAGTTATGAAGTTTCTGGAGTCCAAAAGAATTCTCCAAAGTGAAACACATTTTATTAATTTTATTTTAAAAACTGTATGAAAATGATCACAAACATGATTTTCACTTCTAGTGAATACAGTTTCCATTGTATTGACAGTTAAATGTGTTCTCGGTTACAGAAATTATTTATTTTTTGTTAGTATGTTTTATGTAGTTCATGTTAAAATATTGATTGCAAAAGGTAGAAATAAGGGAGGATCACTGGATGCTGTGGGGCTATGAAGAGGAGCAGTATGAATTTATGATCGCTTAGAGATGGGACTATTTTTGTCTTTGCNCAGAATCCCCTCTCTCGATCTGCTGGCCACACTTCTTTTGATGCAGCCCAGGATGCGATTGGCTTTCTGGGTATTTAGTCCCATTTTACCTGTTACACTGGTGCATGATGAATCAGATTAGGGAACTGGTCTAGGAGAAGATGTCTGACACACTTCATTGGTGAAAGGGAGCAGGGCAGAAGCAGCTGTGTGTGGAAGACACACAGAAGTGCTGTGGGCTTGTGCTGGATTAAATTTGCAGGACTTCTGCAGCAATGAGTCTTTCTCCTGTAAGTTTTACTTCATTAACAGGATGATCCCTAAAGTACAAGAGAAGCACAAATCTCATGTATTGGCAGTATTCCCATGTACTGTTACTATATTTATTAAAGATTAAATTGTGCATTTTGATTATAAAGAAAAATTCAGGAATATAATCATGTTAAATCTCTAGGACAAGCCTAGTAAATCTAAATGACATCAGTGTAAAGGTAGGAAAAAGTACTGTCAGATGTGTCAAGGTGTTGATAGAAAAGCATTTTAGATCACCTAGTAGATTCAGAAACACATGATACAGGTGAATTATTTGACTTTCTGGTATTTGCTCTAGGTGAAAATGACAATTTTACAATGTGTTCATGATATTGTGACAGCAGCTTGGCAGGCAGTGTGAACATGTTGAGGAACACAAAATTATTTTAGTAGGCTATTTACACTTTCCCATGTTCAGTTGATGCAGTAACTTACTTAAATCATTGCTGTCATTAAATATTTTTATCACCTTTAATTAATTGAGTCTCCAGCTGAGTATTTATATATTTGTTTGAGCAAAGCTAAACAGAAGCACTGTTCTTACCAAAACCACAGGTATTAGCAAAGTCCTGACCTTTTTTTTTTACTAAAAAATAATAAAATTGCTTTTTAATAATACTACTTTTCAAATGGAAATATGTTTGTGGCAACATTTGATGTCACTCAGAGATGTAATGAAGAACTGCGTGCGATGTTCTTGTAAGCATTCTGTATTCAGCCCCAAATGATTTATGCAAACTAAGGTTTTTTTGTCATTAACAATAACTACTGCTGTCTACACTTTTGATGGCAATATGTATTGTATAAGCAAAGTAAATGCTAAGTAATTGAATAAAATATGTACACATTTAATAATAAATAATTGTATGCATTAAAACAATATTTAATTGTTGCGGTTTAGGGTCAGGGCAGCCCCTAAGACCTAACAGAGGCTCTCTGTTAACCCCCCTCCCTCCCCAAAGGGGAAGGGACAAGGAATAAGGGAGAGTGACTTAGTGATTAGAAAAGGAAATGAGAACAGCTGTAATGATGATTAATAATAATAAAATAGAATATGTACAAATATATACAAAACCAGTACTGAACCCAACCCCTACTGATGGTAATTACGTCACCATCACCACTGATGTTGTAGAGCAGGCACCGGGGGTCCCAGACCGGGCCCCCCAGCAGACGGGAGCTGTGTTCAGGAGCTGGATTCTGGTACTGGATTCAGGAACACGGGATCAAAGGCAGAATGGACAGAGTCCTCCTTGGATGATCTGGGGAAGCAGTCCGAGAGGGGAGAAGAGCCAGGGTAAAAGCTCAATAGACCCTTTTTTATCCCTCTGCTTGCTACCAAATATATGCTTGCTACCGAATATGACGTGTATGGGATGGAATATCTCGCTGGTCAGTTGGGGGTCATCTGCCCTGTCCACTCCTTCCTAGGTGCAGTCTTTTTCTTTCTACACCCCCCTGTGTGGTGCACACCTTCCAGCAGTGGCCTTGGTCTGCATATCAATTCTTGGTAGTAACTCTAAACAAGGGCTGTTATCACTGCTGGCAGCAGACACTACAGAAACATGCTGCTAACTTCAGAAAGTGCTGTTAGTTAGAAGTACTGAACTGAAACGTAAAATCACTGAATAGCATTAGTCCTGTTTTCACCCAAACCAGGACATTAATTCATTTTATTAATAATCTTTTTCACAGTTGACCTATTTTCATCAATCCCAACATCTGCTTCCATGGTAACATGATTTGAACCAGGAGCAGAATCATGGAAGTCCCCTCTTTTGCTTATGGATGGATGCTAACTGAATGCAGGAAGTGCAGCTTTCAAACAAAGAAGTAGGAGAATGTCCTTAAAGCAGGAAACAAAAAACCTTTAAGATAATTTAAAAATAGTTATATCCCATAGTGTGTTTAGTTCTTCAGGCTTTAAAGAGACACAGGTGCAAAGTAGGACATTCCACATAAGCATCTGTGCTTGTGTGAAACTGTTCCAAAATCACCTCTGACTTTTTTTTTTTGTTAAGTCAGTGTAAAAAGTGAAAAGTTTAGAATTGTAGAATGGTAAAGGTTGGAAGGGACCTTGAGATCATTAAACCAAACCCTGCTGTCAACAGGAACACCAGGGCAGGCTGCACAGGAACAGATCCAAGTGGGTCTTGAAAGTCTCTAGAGAAGGAGACTCTAGAACCTCCCTGGGCAGCCTGTTCCAGGCTCTGTCACCCTCACAGTGAGGAAGTTTTTTCCTCATGTTGAGGTAGAATTTCCTGTGTTTCACCTTGCTACAGTTCTCTTCTCCTGTCACAGGGCACAACTGAAGAGAGACTGGCCCCTTCTACTTGACACCCACCCTTCAGATATTTGTAAACATTAATAAGATCTCCATTCATAAGATCCTCATAATTACTTTGAAGAAATTCAATGAATAGTTGGGGAAGCAGGTTAAAACAATATGTAACCTTAGTTCTGCAGTGCTTTTTTAATTTTCTTTGAAAATTGTTGACGAGTTTTCTTCCCGATGACTATATCTTTTTACTGTACACTCTTATAAATTCAAAGAATGTAAATTAAATCAGTTTCAGGACTACTCTAAGAATTAAGTGCAAGAAATCAGTTGTATATACAACACTTAAATTTATTTTATTGTTGGTGGTGTTTGTTTTGGTTTGGTTTGTGGTTTTTTGTTCTTTTTTTTTTTTTTTTAAAGCAATACCTGTAAAGTGCAACTTAAGGTGAATGTATCATAGTAACATAGTATCCCAAAAGTAACTTGTGTATCCAGCACTCAAATGTAGTAAACCAATCAAAAGCTGTTATGTAGAGGTGCACTTAACCTGGATGTTTTCTGTCACATTGAGACATTTGGGGATTAGCTAGGAAATACTAAATAGTAATGGGGGGTCCTGTTCATAGCTGTAGTATAAAATCTGACCTTACAAATACAGTTATGGGAAAACTGGAATCAGCTCTGGTATAGATGAAAATGAGGACCTTAGCTTAGGGACAGGACTATCAGGTTTGTAGTAAACTTGACTTAATAAACAACTGGACTGTGTGGATTTGATTTCATAGAGTCCTCATAAGAATTTGAAATTGGTTTTTATGAGCTTCTTAACTCCTACAGAACTATGTATTTTTATGGAGTGGCATAAGGGAAATAACCCATTCTTAGGCTTTGTTTTTTCTTGGTGAGGAGGAGCTGACAATTCATTTATCAAAGGCTGGAAATCAGGAATAGTTTTTTTTAATAAAGCTGACAAGTTAGTGATGTTATGTTTAAAAGTGATAGATGATTCAAAGTCCAAGTGACTGGGAATTGCCTGGTACATCTGCTTTTCTCTAGAGTTCCATTTTATTAAGTGTTTTTCTTCATCAAAGGTCTCCTGGTGTACAGTAGAAGCAATTTAAGCTTCTGCTGAGCACTTTTAATGTAAAGGCTCCAACAGTCAGTCAGCTCAGCAGTAAGTATGGCAGTTGTTCCTTAAATGATGTGCCAAAGAAACTGAGAAATGCTGCCAGTGTTCATCTGGTTCTAGGCTGCCTCATACTCTGCTTTGTAGATAAAGTTAGAAATGAGTAAATCTTGCATCATGAGTGCAAGATCTCCTGAATCTACTTCCTCGGCAAAGGCAAATTTAGGTGGCTTGTTACATCAAAATTATTTTTCCTTAATTTCCTTTTAAAAAAGAATCCATAGATGTTTTTCAGCAGATCCGAATGAAGTCTGTTTTTTTTCCTGATAAAACATAAACATAAAAAAACACCTGTCTTTAAGAAATGGTATTAGTTGTCTTATTACTTAGCAATAACATACATGATTCTTGTTCTGGCAGGGTGGAAGTGAGGTGTGGTTCTGCGTGTGTGGAGCGAACAGCTTTATTTGTGTAGGATCTAGGAGTTTGGGATTTAGCAGATCTACAAAGTACACTTATATATTGGCCAATGTTACATAAACTGGAAAAAAAATGCAGAAAAATAGGTTGCATCAGCATTCACACACATGTCAATATATTTATACTAATGGAGTTAGAACAGTGCAAAGTTGAAGCAAAACAGCTGTGTATAGAGCATATAAGGTACATGAGGGTGTTTCAGTTATAACCTGAGTATTTTTCAGGTATAAAGGTAAGGAGTAGGATTTGCTAGTAAATATTTGATACGTTGTTTAAATGTCTGTCTAATATTTTTTTCATATACATTTAACTATATTATTTATCATGAATAAGTATTAGGTAGTTATACATAAGGTTCTTTTTCTGAAATGTTTCATAGTAAGGTACAAAACTTACTGACAGCTTTACATTTCCTTTTTGAGAAAATACTTGGCAAGCTTATTCATCAGGTATTTTAGTGAAATATGAACTACATCCTGGCCAAGAGCTATCACCACCTACACCTGTTATGAAAATAGGAAAATACAGAAAGATAAATGGAAAAATGCACTTTGAGTAAATTGTGTAATTATTTGGTTCATTTTATACATACAGAGAGTTAATTCTGCAGCGCTAGTAATTCTGAATGTTAAAAAAAAGTAATGCAAGCCACTGGTGAATTCAATTAACATACTGCTTATATTGAAGAATACCTCTACTGCAACTATACCAACATATGTGGTATGTATGCATACACATAAGAAATCATATCTAAAAGTCCTCCTTTAAAAATCTGATGCATATTTTAAATTTTTTATATCATAAAAAATAGGAATTTGATTTTTATATTCGATGCTAGACAGGTAACTCAGTGGAGTTTGGCTTAATCCTACATTTGCAGCTGTGAGCCATAAAAATAGTTTGATATTTTAATTTCAAACGGAAACCCCAGCAAAAAATACCAGAAAATGATGAACAGTCTTGGTATAACATTCAGTGGAATAATAACAAATTCAAATTTCTCTGCATTTTATACACATTGCACTTTACAAAAAGTCTTGAAATTGTAGGTTTAATTTGAATATAACATTATGAAATATTTTAGATATTCTTCCGAATAACAGGGGATCAAATTGTTTTCAGGGTTTTTTTATCTCAGCTCAGTGAGAGGATTAACCTTTCACATGGTGGGAGGACTTATGGATTTTGGATGTATAAAATTTTACAAGTGCTTGTTGCTGAACCAGAATCCTGGGTTCGGGAGGTTTAAAAAAAAAATAAAAAACAAAAAAAAAAACCCAAAACCAACAGTTTTGCTGATTGTATATTAATATGGATTATATTTTATTTACAAAATAAAAAATTTCCAGAGATCTTTTTTACTTCCATCTACTGGCTGTTTGGTTTGGTTTGGTTTTGAGACATTCATTCTGATTGTAGTGTAGAATTTCGGTTACTTTGTATAGTAAAGATTAATGGCAACAGCTTGTTGGAATGAAAACAAACATTAGATCTCTGAATTTTTTTAAGTAAGTCTGTAGTTTCTATTTTTGTTCCCTAGCTTTCTGGTAGTATTGAAATGAAAATGCATATTAACATCTATCTATTCTTAAATAGTCTAATGGCTTCTTGAAAATCTCAGAATTGAAAACAGTATCCGTGCATTTTCCTATTTGTGAGTCATTTTAATTTATTCCTCCTCATTTTTTGTTCTTTTTTTCAAACCATTCCTTTTTCAGATTCTCAGTTTGCTGTGCTGGAAGTTGAAAAATAATCACACAGATAAATGAAAACCATGTACAAACACTGTAATGTGTTAAATAAGCAGATGTGCAGTAATGAGTAGGACAACAAGAAACCTGTACTTCAGAAGGTTTTTCAACCCTGATAACTGAAATGTGTTGATATATTTTATTACTGGAGCACTGTCTTTTGACTGTTTCATTCCTCAGTGCCATGGTTTAGGCCCAGCTGGGAACTAAGCACCACTCGGCTGCTTGCTCACTCCTCCCTCCCCCTAGTGGGATGGGAAGGAGAACTGGGAGATAAAGGCAAAACACCATGGCTAGAGGTACAGGTAGTTAAATAGAACAACAGAAATAGAGAAGAAACAATAATACTAATGAAATAATATATTTATATGAGTGATACACAATGCAACTGCTTGTTGCTCTGGACCCGCTGCTGCCACTGTCCAGCTCTTCCATCCACTCAGTTCTTTTTGATGCCTCTGCTGACAGCTCCTTACTCCTTATATAATGGGTATGACATCAGTATGGTATCAAAATTCCCACTGGTGGTTCAGGTGACTCTTCTGACTGTGGTTCCTCCCAGCTGCTTGTGAAAATTAATCCTATCACATGGATGAACCCTGGACACTCACTTTATAGTGACACAATTCAGAATGAATTTTATTTCCAAACAAATATATGTCGTGGTTGTAAAGGTCAGACTTAGTGTATGAAATACAGCTTCACTCTGTTTTTAACTCCTTTAAACAGACTTTTTTGATCCAGTTGTACTAGAAGTATGTACAAAGGAATGTCTGAGCTAGGTCAGATCATGGGTCTGTCTAGGCCAGAATTCTTTCCTCAGCAGAAGGAAGAGTACATTAATCTTCATGTGTATTGGTTCTGTCCTGTATTTTTCTAGCTTTTCTCTGCACTTTTTTCAGTTGTATTTTCTGTGTTAGAAGGACTTTAAATTGTGAATTGGGTACTGCCAGTGTGGGTGTGGCATTACATTGGAAGTTAAGGAGTTGGTGACACAGAGTCCTCTCCCTGCGAAAGAAAAGCCAGCAGGTGTCTCAGTATAAACAGTGATAGAAAAGAGGGAATACTCTCTTTTTGCCTCCAGACAGGTGTTGGTAGGAACAGGGAGCTACAAAGGTATCATGCTAGTTAGCTGAAAGACCTGAACTTTCAAGAAGGATCAGGGCAATGCTTTAGCTCATGTTGGAGTCCCCTCAGTAAGGAGCAGGCTTCTGGGATTGTGTTATTCCTCATGAATTTAAGATTATCTAATAGATACTACTGTATTTTTAAACCATCCATTTACTAGAAAGGTTGGAGGAGACATATATTACGAATTCATCCTGGAAGACAGCATCTTTCTTAACTAGGTTAGTTAAGTGCTTCAGAAGAGTCAATCTGGAAAAACAGCAGGAGGAGACTGACTAAGAAGATTTGTTTCCATTCCTTCTGGGATTGTGCAAGGCTGCCAAAATGACAAAAATTCAAAAGGGGAGAGGAATAGAGAACAGATCTTTGGAGACAATTACAAGACATCTTAAAGAACTTTATAAGAGTCAGGGTTTCAGATCTCTTTAAAACCCACTTCGCTTAATATTTCTGACAAAGAAGTTTCCTTTAATGTGTAAGTATGATATATCCAACTCAAGCCTGACCAGGATTTACAACTTCCTTGCTGGCAGTTGGAAGTTTAATGGACAGAAAAGCCAAATTAATACCTTCATTGTTTACCTTCCACTTGATTAATAGTTCTTTAATGTCAAGATAGAGTATGAACATTTAAAACCTTCTGGCTTCACAACAATTCCAGGGTTGGCTTAGCATTTCATGGAACAGATTTTTTTTTGTTTTGTAAATAAATTATTAGTCTATTCTGTTAAATTACTTTTCTGCAAATGTAGTATCTGTAGCTGTCAGCACAAACCTGAAAAATGGCATTTCCTAGAGAATGGCTAGAGCTGTGGGATTCAGAGACCCTATTTCCATAGATCTGTGGTACAGTTTTCAGTAGCATTTGCTTGCATCATTCCCTTCTCAGGGATGGTGATGCTCTTCCCGTCTCTGAAGTTTTATGTAACTTCTTTGTCTATGGTGCTATGTGTTGGTTGGTTTGTTTGGTTACACTGTGTGGAGCATTGAAGCATTAATCTAATTCATCATTTGTATTCTCAGATGATTGAGTGAAAATGAGTGGCTCTGAGCTGGTAAGGGAATACAAAGGTAGAAAATGTGGGGTTTGCAGCTACAGCTGGAAAAGAGATGGAGAACAGGAGATCAGTAAAACTATCTCCAAGCAGCAGAAGAATGCTAGCCATACATGTGTTGGAGCCTCTGTATTTTGATTACAAAAACACCTCTTTAAAGAGAGAGTCTTACTGATTTAATATTGTTGCTTGCAAGTTTTCTAGTTACAAAACTGTAGAAAAACTTTTTTTTTGTTAAATTTTCTTTGCAATAGCTTCTAACAATCTAGTGTTAAGTCCTCTGAATTGACTTTTGTATTCTTATTGATGACTTTGGTATACATCTGCTCAGTATTGTAAACATAATTAGTAGTCATTTAATGGAAACTTATAGCTTGAGTTCAACATTCTCTTATTTTAAAATGAGCTAAATTTGTTGCTCTAGGTTTTTTTCTTCTGATGCACATAATTTGCTTTTTAAAATCTGGGTTTGTAAAAGAAATAATATTCCCTTTGGGTTTGGTTTGCTTGCTTTGTTTTGGTTTAAGTGATGAGAACTACCGGATACATTTAACTGAGAACTGATTTTGGAACTCAAATTCTGCAAGGTAATGCACTGAAAGGCTGTAGTAGAGACTTAATTATTTTTACTAGTCCCTGTGAAAACGTTTTACTAAATGAACATTGAAGATGGTTATAAGTCATGCTGGATAGTAAATGTGAAAAGAAGTGGGACTAAATTTAGGTTGGTTTTGTGCTGAATTTTTATCTTATACTGCAAGGAAGTATCAATCCAGAATTTCACTCTTCTGTTCAGAAGAAATTAGTAGAATGATGTGTAATTTTCAAATTGATTTTTCATTAACTGTGGCAGTGTGCAAGTTGCCTGGTATGCTTCTGCTTTCTAATACCATGAAGAGTCCTTTTGAAGTCATGGGAGATGTCTAACACATGCCTATAATTGCCTGTATCTCTACAATGAATAATACAAAGGAGATACAGTTGGAAGCTACTGAGCATTCATAAGCCATATTATGCTTGATCAAGGTTAGTTTTATCAGAGGATTTGTTCTAAGTGTGTGTGTATAAGAGTGTGTGTATGCATGCTGTAGGGTTTACAAATCTGCATCAAATATAAAGATAGCTTTTCTTAAATTGGAAATAGTTTGTGATACTTCATCTCATTGTATTCTTTCAGAAGATCATAACTGTTGCAAATTCTGAGTGAAACATGTTTTAAAATGTGGTGAAATTAGAATAAACAGTTTATTAAAGGAAATGTTTAAAGTTTTACTGTTATAGCTTAGCAAGTAAAGTTATCAAATTCGAGTATTTTCTTGTTCTAGCTTCTAAAAGGCTTAATTTTAAAAAAAATATGGCTGTACTAGGAGTATATTAATTTAAAAAAAAATATGGCTGTACTAGGAGTATATTACAACAGATGAATTATTAATACATGTTGAAGAACAGGATGTTGGGGAAAAAAAAAGTAAATATTGTTAGTTTATTTGAACACTGTTTTTATTTGGTATTCCTGTGTAATTATAGGAACTGCAAGAGGAAGCAGGAGAAATATAATGAATATTTTTGTGACATCTTTCCAGTGGTTTTCATGCCAGTTTTAACAAAATAATTATGGGGATAATCTATAAACCCTTTTTTTTAATAGCATAAAATGTGTATATGGGAGGATTTGAGGATTAAGTTCTTGCATGTGAATAAGGAGCCCAGAACCCAGACTGTAGAGTGTTCCTTTTAAGTACTTATTTTTCTGTTCTCCTGTAATTAATTACAGGAGACTAAAATTCCTTTTAAATTCTGACAGCAGGCTCTTCCTGTAAGAGTCAAAAGCACAACTGGCAGTGAGAATGGGATGTGGCCATATGGAGACAGCATGTTGCAAAGTGACACTGCTGTCATTATGTCAGTAGGTTCATGAGTTGGTCTTCTCTGAACTTGGATGGTTCTTCATGGCCAGATAAAAGCAACTTTGGGTACGCTGGAAGGAATGGGTGGATCTGTCTCTTTAGGACTCCATATGCATTCCGATGCTTATTGTGAAAGTACACATAGCAGAAAACATAACTGCTGAGCGCTATTGAGACTGCAGTTCTTTGACAGCTTCATGGACTTTGTATTGGTGTGACTGGAATTGCAAGTTCTGAATTTTCTGAATATAGATAGAGCATTCTTAACGTTTTGTTTTTCTGTTTTTATGAATCGTTCCAGTTGCTCAGCTTTCCAAGCTACCTGAAGTGCTGTGATAGTTACAGTAAGACCTTAACCACCCAGAGAAGTTAACAATAACAGTTACTGCTCATATATGATACTCTGCTCATATATGATACTACAGCAGATGCTCTGCTGTAGTATCACAATAATTTTATTCTGGTGTAAGTCTTTAGAATGAGACATTCCAAATCCACCGAGTTTTCAGTTTGTATTCCATGTCTCCTCTCCTCACTCCCTAACTGTTTCTGAAGGTGAAGTGAATAACAGTAATAGCAGCTTGCTCTTTCCTCTCACCCCAAAACTCGCTCCACGTAGAGTAAACTTTGAGATCTGTAGTTACACATTTTAACTACAAAAGAACTTGTACAGCAATGGATTAAAAGCTGTACATTGTAAAGTGTTCCGAAGCTGAAGTGCAAGAGTGCATACAGCTGTGTGATATATTTCTTAAATTTTACCTAGAGAAACTATGTGCAAGAATTGTGTTTCTAACAGAAACACTGATTTCTAAAGGGGAGGGAATCGAGCTGCCTTTGTAGTGCCACATTATATTAATAAATACAGTTGCATATTACTTTGCTCAACTTCCCTCTGAAGACATCTGAGCTGCAGAGATATAGGGAGCAATAGGAGCATAACCTTAGAAGCCATAATAAGAGACAGACGCTTCTTCTGATCCCATAAAGTAATTATCAGTAATATGTAAAAAGTTGTGTTGTGGCTTCTTTTCAAGTTTGGAAAAATTCATACAACTTTTCTGACACTCTAGTTCAAGCAGAAGAGGCCTCCTGTCTTGACATTTGCTGTTAGTGCACTGTCTAGAGATCAATACTGATCAATTCCTGCTGGTGCAGACATGTTCATATGCATGGGTGTACCGTTTATAATACAGTGAGAGTTTAGGATTTTTTTTTTTTTTGCAAAAGTCAATACTTAATTCATGTTGGATTCTTTTTGCATACTACCATCTAGAGGTATAAAATATCCCACTGTCACATGTACCTTTCTGCTGTGCTTTACAGTTGCATCTGGAAAAATCAATATGAAAAGTGTGGAAAGCCTGAGAGTGCTACCTAGTGTTTGAGTGTCTACATCAGGCTTTGTCAGGATGGGACTCAGGTGTGTGTTGCTCTCCTTCTGCTACTGCCTGACCTATTTTTCATCGGGAGAAAACATGAGTGGCTGTTTGAAAGTGGAGGAGATGCAGTACAGTGTAACAACTCCCCTAATCTGGCAGATTGGGGAGTTCAGAGTGTTTTATGGACCCTGCCCTTAAGTTTAATATATCTAACTTTTCTCTCCCTGTTCTAAACCAGAATCATTTAATCTTGACCAAAATCCCAGCATGTGTGAGGTTCCTTGTATGAGATTTTTCAGCCTTCCAGAGTAATCTAACTGTTCTTGCAGTTAGAAAGTTTTTAACTAACATCTCCCAATTGCAGGTTGAGCTGACTACTACTTTAGTACAGAAATGTATTTGGTCACTGTTCCCTTCATGATGACTTTCCTACAGCTATGAAATTTCTATCTACTCTTTTCTAAGCTGCATGACCTTAGATTTTTCAACTCTTCCTCACAGGTCAATTATTTCAAAATACTTGTTTGTGTTCTTACCAGGATTATCTCTACTTTTTAAATGATGATACCTGAAACCAGGTAGAAGTAGTAAAACTTAAAAACTTCTGAGTATAAAAAAAAATTTCAGGTAGATCCTGTATTGTATGTGATCCTTTTTATAGCATGTCAAAAGTGTTTTTTGTCTATTCTTCAATAACCTTGTACTGAATCTTCCTTTTTTTTTTCCTCCCTGAATTATTTCTATACCTCTTTCAGTGTATAACTGTTTTCATTGAATCTCATCTTGTACTTTAGGACTATATCTTCATTTTTTCAGGATCACCGAGTGCTCTTCAAAGCACTTGGATTTCTCCTTGCTTGGCATCATATGTATGGTTCTTAAGCAGACTTTCCTGTTCAATCACTAAAATTGTCAATGAAACTACTGAACTAGGGTCTGATCCACCAGAAATCTTTGTAGGTCCCCACAGGATAGGCCTTCCAGCTTGAGAGTTGCTAATGGTTACTGTTGAAGAGCTTTTCTTCTTCGGTCAGTTATGTGCTTCCCTATTCAGTTACTTGATTTAGAGTGTTTTGAGCAACACAACTACTGTTCATCCTCTGCTGCTGTTCTCTGAACTGTAGCCAATTAAGTGTTATATCAAGGCATGGGCATGTTTGTGTTAAAATGTGTGCATAATAGGCAAAAATCATGCAAAATAGGTTTATGTAGGCCAAAGTAGTTTTTTGGTTTGGGTTTTTGTTTTGTTTTATTTTGGGGGTTTTTTTGTGTGTTTATAAAAATTTTGTTGGCATTTGCATTTCCAAAGAAAGCTTCATTTTTAATTCTACCTGATAGGCTAGTGTTTGTCCTGGTGAGAAAAGATATGGGTCAGTTATGTGAGCTGATGGTGTGCTGCTGTTTCCTATGCTGGCTTCTGCTCAGAGCAGAAAGCCTGGGGTGGTTTTAGGTGAGCAGTGTTTTGCAGAAGGTGATTAGTGCCTTTTCCCACCACAGTCTCCAATATAAACACATGGAAGCTTTTTGCCTGTATTTTCTGATCTACAGTGCAGCTATTTTATTTTAAAACTAGATAGCATGCTAGTCTTCTGTTAAGAAGTGGTAACATAATATTTAGGAATATTTGACAATGTTGTCTGGCAGTGTTTGAAGCTCAGTTGCTACAGATAAAATATCTGATGCACTGGGAACATTTTACCAATCACGCAAATGATTGCCAGAAGCATAAGTTACGGTTGGTGTTGCTGTTTGCAGTTCACTAGCTAGTATTTAAAAGTAGAGAATAAATATGCTCAAGGGAGGGAAAAGAAATGGAGTAGCTCAGAATAGAAGGAACAAAAGTATTTACTTTTGATTCTGGTAATTAAAGCGTTTAAGTGCTAGTGTGGGGTGGAGTTGATTATCTATTAATTAAAATACTTCTTTAAAAAGTAAAATCTAGAGAATTGTGACATACTATACTAGTTTTGTACCTTTGTTGACTGGTCTATTCTTTGTTGAGTGTTATGTTTTTATCCCTGAATTTGATAACCAAGCCATGCACTCATTCTTAAGGTAAAGTAAGCTTATCATTTTCAAGGAATAGCTTTCAAAAGACGTTGTAGATAGACCATTAGTGGCTTAACTTTAGTTAGGAGATGTGTGATATTTTTATCCTGAAGAGGAAGGAAATGCCTGGAAGGTCTGAATCTGGTAGGTCTTGTAGTGGTTATTTCACCGCTAGAGGGTTTATTTGTATAATACTGAAAAGTGTGCTTGAGAAGTTTTCCTTGAGACAGCTTTTTGGTGTTTCATGCAGTCCAAGAAAAGCAGGAAAAGCTCCACATACAGAAGTGTAATATTGAGAGGATGGATATCAGACTACAAAGTTAGGAATATTTTGAGCTAGCTAGTTCTAAACTCAGAAAATGAAATAAATTGTATCTCAATCTGCAATTAGACATAGAGGCTGATTAGGAACAAGAAAAGATTGGAGAAAACAAAATAAAATATCCTATCAAATTATTTTTTTAAGAGTTTTGTTGTTTATTTGACTTATGCTTAAGCACCTCTTAACAGAGCCGTGCCTTTTTTGACATCTTGGTTTCTACTCTTTTGCTTTTCACCCCAGCTGAGCATTTCTTCATTTTGACAGTGCACATGAACAAGCAAGATATTTCCTTGGGAATCTGCTTAGTACAGAATGTGGCACACTCACTGTGCCAGTAGAGAATCTTGGTACAAGCATCCTCTTTCCTGTTCATAAAGCACGACTTGTAATGGCAGCATCTAGTGTCTCTTTTGGCACTTTCCAAGAGCCTCTCTTTTGTTTTGAAACATTGTTTGGCAGCTCCTTGGCTTGCTGGCACAGAATCTGTGAAGACAGCTTTCCTGAAAACTGCTACTAGCTTTACATTTTTGCATGCGTATGCACTTAAAATCAGTTTGCAAAACTGGAGTTGTTTCTCTTATTCTATTATTTTGTTTAGAGGTCCTGCAAATTTGATTTAATGAGTCTTAAAATGTGCAATTGTCATTCTGAGTTCTGTGTCTGTCATTAGCAAGTGTGGAATCCCTGGTGTAGACAGTGTAGATTCATGTTTTCTCAATAATCTCTAGATACGTTGTTTTGTTTGTGGTGTTTTGGTTTTATAGTTTTGGTTTTTTTTATAAAAATTGCATACAACTTAGCAAAACTGTTGATTATATACCAGAGTTCTTGTTGGTGCTACTAGTAATTCACAATGGGGAGTTTAAATGAAGGTTTGACAGAATATCCTTCTTTAAAAAAATAATTTTTTTAAGGCAAAATTTTGTACTTTGAAACACCAATAAAGAGCACCTGTCTTAGTTTTTATTTTTTTATATCTTGTTCACTGATATTTCTTTTACAGAATAAACTGTCTCTTTGGAAGTCTAATGTTCCACACAGCTACAAAATCATATTTCTGTACAGAAAATACTTTTCTTATTTGGTGTAGTAGCTTGGTATCACAATGCTGTGACAAAACGAAGGGTGGCATGTATTGCCTTTCCAGACTAATTTGCTTCTTAATAATTTTAAGTAAAGTTTTGGGTTTTTTTTTCCTCTTCCTGCTTCCAAAAACTGTAGACAACAGTGACTTCTCTCATGAGTGTCCCTGACAGCTGTAAGATCAGGATGCCAAGTTCTGGCTCCCAAGCCTTGACCTCTTCTTTAGCTTGTTTTCTAATCTCTTAGCTGGCTCCTCTGCTTGTTGCTGTGACAGCTGTGGAATTGTCTCAGGAGCTGATGGATGCAAAGCTGTCTAGTTTGGGTTCTGCTTTATTGTTGGTGATGCCACCTCTCTCAGCTCATTTAGAATTATCTGTATGTTTTTATTATAAGAGTGAGAATTCTTAAAACTTCAAATTCCTGTGATTACTTTTATTCTTATTTTATCAGTGTAAATAGAAAATGTTTGTTTCTACTTTACTTAGAAGTAAAACCAGTCTAAATATAAATACATGGCACAAAGAAGAGTAATCATCCATCCCTGACTTTTTTTATTGGGCATTAGCTTTCTGGATAAAAAGAGTGATGGTATTTTCATTGTGTGAAATATTTCAGCAATTTTGTGAAGAGCAAGTTTGTCTGAGATATGAGTAAAATGGCTTAAAAGAGATGTGCTTATAATTTGAAGACCAGCATGTATTGACTGTTACACGTCTTGATGCACTGACTATCAGTAGCTATGTATAAAGAGTCTAATGCGGCTCAGAAGAGCTTCAGTAGATTTATTAGAGGGAAGTGGTGAAGCAAATGTGTGAATACAGGGTGCAGGGCCAGGTGGACTGTCTAAACCTCCTTTTAGACAACTGGAACTTATGAAAAGGAAATGATTGCAGTATCCTCTTTTTTTTTTTTTTTTCCCTTAGCAAAATGCCAAGTTTTCATGCACAACAAAACCATCTGTTGAAATGCAGGGTGATTGAAATCTGACTTACAGTGAGAAAACACAAGTGAATGACTGATGATGTTAGAAGTGAAACACTAGCCATGTTGGTAGCAAAAACTGTAAAGCAGGACCAAAATCAAACCTTTGATGAGATGGTTGCAGGGCATGTGCAGGGCTTTAAGAAAAGCTGCTGTAATTAGATAGTGTCTCAGTATGTTTATTGCAATGCCTGTGGTTGTATCCCAGAGCAAGAAAGACAGATACAAATAGTGAATAGAGGAATGTAAACAGTTTCTAAGCATTTCAATAAAAAGGATATATGGGGGGGAAAAAAACAGGTCTGACCCGAGCTACTTGGAGTATATTGCAAAATAAGCATTCTTCTTCAAACTACTCCAAAATATCTGTGAAATAAATAAATTCAGAAGGGCCAATATCCTGTCCTGCTGGAGGAAATGGAAAGAACAGATACTTCTTACATCAAAAATCATCCATATAAATGACAGTTGGGGTACTGATTACAAGCTGGCTTTGGAAAAAATTCCATATGGTTGTGTATTTTAGGGACTCATAGCATTCTGTGGTAGTGAGGGTTTGACTACATCTACAAAAAGATGTAAAATGCCAAATCCTTTACTACCTTGCATCCCATAGGTTTGGCCATTGGTTTTTTTATGAATCTGATCTGATTCCTGAGGAGACTTGCCCTATCTGAAGGCTTATCTATTTGTCCAAGAGAAGGAAAGTAGCAGAGCAGTGCCATAGTGGCTTGCAAAAGAAAATGTAGGACTGTAAGATTGGGTAAGAATCCAAACCAGCTCCAGTTTGCAGAAATACTAGCTCAGCAAGAACCGGAATCTGTTCCGTTGGGGGATTCATTCTTGCAATATTCTGACAGTATTGTGTACTGAGTTAATACTCCTTGTTTCTGTGGACTGGAGAGAGACTTGAGTTTGTCATGCTTGCAGCCTCAGCTGTTTGGAGACAGCGAGGGAATTAAAAAGAGAAGTTTAGAATGAAATGTGTGTGTGATTCATTTCAGTACTTAGGAGATTTTTGTAGATAGGAATCATCAGGCACATAACTGTACAAAGGGCAGGGGAACAGGATGGACTAGATCAAAGCCCTTCTGTTTGGAATTATCAAAACATATTTGCATATAAATTAATTTGCATAATTTTAAAGCCCTGTATTGACTTTTAAAATCTCTCCAGAAATATACATTATAATTTACACTAATTAATTCCACTTTAATGGCCACTTTTTAATTTTTATCATTTACAGTTCAAACAATAGTAACAAAAATAAGAATAAAATCAATATTATAAATGTGAATGACAAGCTTTTAATCTATGCGCAAAGCAAATCCAGAAATGATTTAGTGTTACTAAATTTTGTCTCAAGTATATAATTCTGTAAGACCTTGAGTGTTGATTTCTATCATATTGATAGCTTGCTTTTTATTAGCCAGTTAGAAAAATGTTTCCAAATTAAAATTCTGTCCAGATGCATCTCCAGATCCAAGATGTTTTCTTAATAGCCTAAATCTTCATACTCTGAATTATGAAAATCTTTTAATGTGGCTTCAGGTTTTGAATCTTTGTGTTGGTGCACATTTGAATCTAGGTTTCAGCTCTGTCTGTGAAGGTGGGTAGCAGAACACTCTCTTTGTTTTGCACAGGAGAGAATTTTTTAACGTTGGATGCTGTGAATGCTGGATGTTCTTTTGAGGACTCGTTTGTATCTGAGATATGAGGGGAATGTTAATTCACTCAGAGGTTTTCCTTATATTTTGTGCTTTTTCATCCCAGTGTTATTGTCTCCTGCTGCCTACCAGAGAGCATTGGCAACTACTTACAAATATCTGCTTTCTTAATTTATATAACCTCTTCTGTCATTGTGTTTTTTGGAGGTTTTTATGGCCAGTACTCATTCAAGCCCTCAGTGAGCTGGAAGCTATCCTGGCTGTGTGCTGATCTGTTTTTATCTGATAATTGGTTTTCTTCCTTGAGGAATTCACACACTGTAAATGGTAAATGAAGGTGTTGATTTACACTGTGTTTTCATGATTGTTTTGTTTCCTGGAAAATTGCTATTTTGCTTGGTAAAACAGATTTCTTTTATAATATTAGCTGCAGATACTTTGAATCTACTAAAGTGTAACTGAAGGAAAAATATTAATGTAAACACTTTGTAAATTTGATAATTACAGTATGCTTTCTTGTGTGCATACAGAGCAGAATGTTTACTCTAAGGATGTATCTTTTATTTTTTTATATATAAAAATAATCAATTGATATATGATCTGTATTCTTAAAATTGATTTAGACCAAAATTAAGTTTCATAACTGCGAGATAGGAAACTGGGGTTAAGAGATGGGGTTGTCTTACAATTCCTCATTTATCTAACTTAATGGAATAAGGACAGATTTCTTATTTGGGATTTGGTCAGTTTACTGCAGCTAATGCCATCTTCTTCCCTTAGAATGGGACACCTACCCAGTGTGACTGACGTTATTGACATGTAGCTCAGGCTCATTTCCTCTAGCAGTAAGTCTATAGGCAGATTTTTTTTTTTTCTGGATCTAGCTGATTGTTTCCCACTTGTGTTTTCCATTCCTTTATCAGAGGCAACATCTTTGCTAATCTGTTGTGAGAGTACTTTTACATCTATATCAGTCAAAAGGAATCATTGTAAATCATATATACTTGTATATATACTTGCTTATCTAACTTGAAATGAATCAGGGGCTTGACCTTTGTAGAATTTGATCTTGGAATAACTGACTTAAAAATACCTAATACTCTTAGGATATTACTATAAGGAAGAAGTTGGAGAGGGCTAGAATGCTGAAATACATGGAAAATGTGTAGCTACCAAATGAGGGAATATGCAGTGCATGATCCAAGTAATTTGCATGATGTTAATGACTGTAGGAGTTGCTGAGCAAAAGCAGTATAGTGAGTCTAGCTGGTGTAGCTTTTAAATGAATCCTAAGAGTTGGAAGTTTGTTGTTGCATGGAAATTTTGTGTGGTGGGAAATGATATATATTTTATATAAATCATTTTGTAACTTAGTGTTGGATCACCATATACAGCACTTTGACAATGTATTTAATCATGTACATTGAACTGAAACCTCTATGCATTCATTACAAAATATTTCAAACACTGGGTCTAATTACTACTCAAGCACTAAAACATTCTGTAGTTCCACTTCCAGTATGATGGTAGAACTACCACCTGGGAACTGCCCACATGACCAGGAAGACCAGGTGGATGAGGCCCTTTAAAGACAGAAGCAATTTTGCGTTCACAAGCTCTGGTCCTCATGGGGAATTTCAACCGCCCTGACATCTGTAGGAAGGACAACACAGCATGGCACCAACAATCCAGGAGATTTGGGGATGTACTGCTCACAGTTTCCTTCTCCAAGGAGGAGGGGAACCAACAAAGAAAAGTTGCTATGCTGGACCTTGTTCTCACTGACAAGGAGGGGCTGGTGGGTAATGTTGAAGCTCAAGGGCAGCCTTGGCTGCAGTAACCACAAAATGGTGACATTCAAGATCCTTAGGGCAACAAGGAGGGTGCGCAGCAAGCTCACTACCCTGGAGTTCAGGAGAGCAGACTTTGACCTCTTAAGGGATCTGCTTGGTAGAGTACTATGGGATAAAGCCCTGGAGGGAAGAGGTGCTCAAACAAGCTGGTTGATATCAAGGACCATTTTGTCCAAGCCCAGAAGCAGTGTGTCCCAAAAAAAGAGGAAAGCAGGCAAGAATGCCAGGAGGCCTGCATGTATGAACAAGGAGCTTCTGGACACACTTAGATGCAAGAAGAGGGTCTATAGAGAGTGGAAGCAAGGACGGGTACCCTGGGAGGAATACAAATAAGTTGTCTGAGCAGACAGACATCAGGATAGAAAATCTAAGCCCAGAGAGAATTAAATCTGGCCAGGGACATCGAGGGCAACAAGAAAAACTTCTACAGGTATGTCAGTGACAAAAGGAAGACTAGAAAATACGTGGGCCCTCTCTGGATGGAAACAGAAGATCTGGTCATGAGGGTTATGGAAAAGACTGAGGTCTCAATGAATTCTTTGCCTTAGTCCTCACCAGAGAGGGGTCCAGCCTCACCACCCATTTTGCAGAAGGAAAAGGCAGGGACTGAGGGGAGGAAGATCCACCCAGTGTAAGTGAAGATCACGTTCAAGGCCACCTAAAGAACCTGAAGGTGTACAAGTCCGTGGAACCCGATGAGATCCATCTGTGGGTCCTAAGGGATCTGGCAGATGAAGTTCCGAAGCTGCAGCTCATCATATTTCAAGAGTCATAGCAGTCTGGGGAAGCTGCCACTGACTGGAAAAAGGGAAACATAATGCCATTTTTCAAAAAGGGAAAAAAAGGAAGATCTGGGGAACTGAAGGCCAGTCAGTCACCTCTATGCCTGGCAAGATCCTTCTGAAGGTTCTGCTAAGGCCCATGGAAAATGATAGGTGGCAACNTGAGATCCATCTGTGGGTCCTAAGGGATCTGGCAGATGAAGTTCCGAAGCTGCAGCTCATCATATTTCAAGAGTCATAGCAGTCTGGGGAAGCTGCCACTGACTGGAAAAAGGGAAACATAATGCCATTTTTCAAAAAGGGAAAAAAAGGAAGATCTGGGGAACTGAAGGCCAGTCAGTCACCTCTATGCCTGGCAAGATCCTTCTGAAGGTTCTGCTAAGGCCCATGGAAAATGATAGGTGGCAACCAATGTGGCTTCACCAAGGGCAAATTATGCCTGATTAATTTGGTGGCCTTTTGCATTGGAGATACAGCATTGGTGGATAAGGGAGGACCAACTGACGTTGTTTACCAACAAGCAAAGAACTGTGACGTCGTTTACCTGGACTTCTGCAAAGCTTTCAGCACCATCCCACAAGACAACCTGGTCTCTAAATTGGAGACACATGGATTTGAGGGATGGACCACTCTGTGATAAGAAATTGGCTGGATGGTCACAGTCAGAGTTGTGGTCAATGGCTCAATGTTCATATAGGGACCAGTTATGAGTGGTGTCCCAAAGGGGTCAGTACTGAGACCAGTGCTATTAACATACTTGTTGGCAATATGGACAGTGGAATTGAGTGCACCCTCAGCAAGTTTGTGGACAAAACCAAGCTGTGTGGTGCGGGTGATGAGCTGGAGGGAAGGGATGCCATCCTGAGGGACCTGGATGGGCTAAAGAGGTGGGGCCATGACAGCCTCATGAAGTTCAACGAGGCCAAATGCAAGGTCCTGCACCTGGGGTGGGGCAATCCCAAGCACAGATAGAGGCTGGGCAGAGGAGGGAGAGAGAGCAGTCCTGAGCAGGAAGACTTGGAGGTGCTGGTTGATGAAAAACTCAACATGAGTGGGCAATGTGTGAGTGCAACCCAGAAGGCCAATCACATCCTGGGCTGCATTAAAAGAAGTGTGGCCAGCAGGTTGAGGGAGGTGATTCTCACCCTCTGCTCTCTTGAAAACCCACCTGGAGTATTGCGTCTAGCTATGGATCACCTAGCACAAGAAGGACATGGACATGTTGGAGTGGGTCCAGAGGAGAGTCACAAGAGATGAGCAGTGGTCTGGAACACCTCTCTTGTGAGGACAGGCTGAGATAGTTGAGGGTGTTCAGCTTGGAGAAGAGCAGGCTTCAGGGAGACCTTAAAGTGGCCTTCTAGTATCTGAAGGTGGCCTCCAGGAAAGCTGGGGAGGGAGTTTTTGCAAGGTCTTGTAGTATTGTGATGTGGGGTAATAGTTTGAAACTGGAAAGGGTAGATGTAGATGAAAAATTAGGAAGAAGCCCTTCATTCTGATGGTGGTGAGACACTGGAACAGGTTGCCCAGGGAAGCTGTGGATGCTCCATCACTGGATGTGTTCAGGACCAGGTTGGTTGGGGCATTGAGCAAACTGGTCTAGTGGAAGGTGTCCCTGCCTGTGGCAGGGGGTTGGAACTAGATGATCTTTATACTAAGGTCCCTTCCAACCCGAACCATTCTATGATAATGACACTGATAAAAATCTATTTGTGCAAAGTTTTATGTGTAGAAAATAAGATCATGCTTGTGGTGAAAAAAAATAGAAGAAGAAAAATCATCCAGTTTTGTCTACTAATGGTTTGGGTTTGTTTGTTTTTTTTTTTTTAAGCTATTTTTCCCTAACTGGTAAGCTCTTCCCATGCCTAATACTGTAGGCATTATGTTAAAACTCTGACTAACTCAGTGCTGTAACAGGGATCTTATTTCAAAGTAGCATACTGTTGTTAGCTTGTTTAAACCACAAAAAAAACCTGTAAGACAGATGTATAGTTTTTGAAGCTGATGGTTTATTAGCCAAAGTTAATAAAAAGCAAAGGTAGAAAGTTTACAGCCTCTTAGCAAAGTGAAAATATAGTAAGTGGGATTGAAGAGCCACTTTGTGACAGAGGTAATTACGAAAATGGAACTTCTAATGGGAAAAATAATTTTGTAGTCCATATGTGACTTACCTTCCTGAAATATAAATTGGCAGGATTTTTAAACTGTATCTATCTTCTTCTAAACATGTTGACTCAGCAGATCTGGTTTTTGTACTTAAAATCTTCTAAGTGAATAACGTGCATCCATTACCACACTGAATGCTGTTGTGCTGAGTGGTGGTTGCCTGTGCAAACACAGGACACCTTCTCAGCAACAGGGTTAAAAGGAAAAAGAATAATTCTATGCATTCTCAGTAGCAGCAGCATGTTCTTTCTGGTGGTACTAAACAGGGATAATTTAAAAGAAGTTTTTTAACAAATTCTTGAAATTCTAGTACGTTACTTCACATAGGTAGCTTATGTGTCTTACTTCATGAAAAAAATGAGTCAGATTTTGTTTGAATGGGATTCTTCATATTAAATATATTTCATATCTGTTATTTTCTTGTAGCAATGTTCTTGAACTGCTTCTCTGGGAAACAGAATGAGAGCTGGGACTAGGAGAGCAGTTGAGTAGAGTGTGTGTATATATATGCACTTTTTAGTATATATATAATTTTTTAGAGTACTTTTTATAGTAATAGTTTTTAGAGTACTTTAGCTTGGGAGAATGTTGAGAGGAGATCTTACCAATGTCTCTCTATGTATGTATCTAAGGAGTGGGTGCAAGGAGAATGGAGCCAGACTCTTCTCAGTGGTGCAGAGGGGTGATGGGCACAAACTGGAACACAGGAGGTTCCATCTAAAGATGAAGAAAAATTTCTTCTTGGTCACGTGTGGGCAACAAAGCACTGCTCCTAGGCAGACTGTGGAGTCTTCTTTCTGGAGATATTCAAAATCCACCTGGACGCAATCCTGTGTCATGTGCTCTAGGCAATCCTGCTTTACCGATGGGCTTGGACAAGATCATCTCCAGAGGTCCCTTCCAACTCTAATTCTGTGACTCTTGTGTGAGAAACTGTGACTTCTACGTGGAATACATTTGGTTCTTTCTGGATAACTGTATATACTTAGAATTGTGATCTCCATTAGGTTGCTAGACTATATTTCAAGAAGTTAGTGACTTGGTTTTATATTACACCGTTTGTCAGGTTACAGACGGTAATACGGTAACATCTTCACTTGCAGTGTTATGCTGCACAGGATGGTTGTTAACCTTTGCTCAGTAGAGGGTTAGTTTTTCTTTCATCTAGAGTTACCTCATAGCTCTTTCTCTGAAATAACTTGGAAATGCAGGGTGTGCAAAATTGCATAGTTAGATGAAGGGAGCTTGTAGGTTTAAGTTTGTTACAATGCTTCTTTTTCTATAGCTTATTGAATAAATCTAATTGTTACACATATCTGTAGCTCCAAAAAGAATCTTGAGAGTTTGCACAAATACTGTTACCTCAAAACTTAGACAGCTATTTCATTTTTATTTTTGATCATGTATTTTTCCAAGTTTTAGCCTGAAGAAGTGAAAATGGCACTGGCATTAATTTGTAGAATCATAGAAACATAGAAGAGGTCGGGGTTGGAAGGGGCCTCTGGAGATCATCTGACTCTAACCGCCCTGCCAGAGCAGGATCACTGAGGGCAGGCCACACAGGAACAGATCCAGGTGGGTTTTGAAAGTTTGTAGAGAAGGAGACTCCACAACCCCCCTGGGCAGCCTGCTCCAGTGCTCTGTATCTCTCACTGTGAATAAGTTTTTCCTCATGTTGATTTGGAACTTCCTGTGTTCCAGTCTGTGACCACTGCCCCTCGTCCTATCACAGGGCACCACTGAAAAGAGCCCCTTCTGCTTGACACCCACCCTTCAGATATTTGTAAACATTGATAAGCTCCCTTCTCAGTCGTCTTCAAGCTAAACAGCCCCATGTCTCTCAGCCTTTCAAGACTATCAGTATACCACATAAACTAAAATTCTAACAGGCCCCCAAAGTGACATGGTTTACTCTGTACTAGAATAAAAATACCTACAAGGAGTTATACTGAAATAACCTCGTAGTATGAATGTATACATTATCCCATATTGGTGTTACTTTTTGATTAGGCAAGCTCTAAACATTTATAATATGCATTCCGTTGTTTTGGAAGTTGCCCTTCCTCCTTCCTGATTTAGAGATACCCGGAACTCAAAACAGTTTTTGCACGTTTTGTCTTAGAGCTTTTAATTGTCTGCATTAGCATTTAAACCCTATTCAGGAACTAGATAGCTTTTAGAGGCTCCTTAATGTTGTTTGGGAGTTGGGGATTTTAGTCCAGATCAGCACTAAATTGGAAAATGTCTTTGAATTCTAATAAAGGATAATTTTTGAAGGCTTTTATGGAGCACACTAAACAGAGAAAACAACAACCCAAAACTGTTTTACTCTAGCAGAAGTGTGGAACCAATTTTCAGAAATAATTTAATGTAGAGTTTCTGAAAAACAAAGGTGAATTCTTACACTTTTTTTCCTTTTATGCCTCCCCAGATGTAATTGATAATTTGCATTCCTGCCTACAGATATTTCCCTAATGACAGGATTTTTGGCCCGTGGAAAATAAGCTCAGTGAAATTTGACTTCAAATAGTTTTAATGGGTATCTGTTTATCATGAGAGATAACATAGGTGTGATGCCAGAATAAGCAAGATAATGATTTTGCTCGATGGAGAAGAATGAGTCAGTAATGACTTGAAATGAGTCACTGGAGCACTTAAACAGTTTTTCAATCAATATTGAAAGCTTTTTGAATGGTGCACACAGAACCAGACCCATTTCACTGCTATATAGACACACTGGTTTGCAGGACAGTAAAACTAGGCTCCTGATCCTTTGAACCAATAACACATTTGAAGTGAGGAGGAATGTTTTAATCCTGGGCCAGAGTAGGTGGTGATCCCACGTACATTACCACATCATCTCAGCAGTTGAGAAAATTGCCCATGCACAAATACATGGTGTGACAAAGAGCAGCGTTCTGTTACATGTTACATTTGCAGGAATGCTTTCTCCTGCTGATCTAAAGTATGTGGAAAAATGTGTAATGATGGATTTAGAATTTGGTACAAAGGGATTACTTCTAATTATTTGATACATACTAATTTTGTGGTAAATGATAAGGTTCTTGTGAACTTGCAACTCTGCTTTTATAGTGCAGCTAAGATGCTATTTTAAATCCCAACTGTGGGAAGCAAGCTTTGGGAAAAATATTACATAAGCAGGCAGGATGTCATTTGCTCTCCTTTTCTTCTGCTTGACACTGAACTGGCTCTGCAAGTCTCTTGTGTATACTCAGAAGTATTTTGAGCCAAATGTTTCCATACTTATATCACAAGCAAACAAAAACAAACAAAACAGGCAAAACAACAGCACCAGGAACCCCAATGGGGCTAATTTAGCTGCTGTCTTCCTCTGCAGTTCAGATTTAATGTATTTATTTTTTAAAGTGCAGATTGGCCTTAACATCTAGAAGATACTTGCACAATGACAGTTCTGTTCTCTAAGTCCACCTCTTTTTAAAGGAAGCTAATGATGAAGCAGAAAAGATAGCTTTGATCAGTGCTGTTAAAGTTGTTTTGCAATAGTTGCTTGAAGATAATTTATTTTTTTTAAGATGCTGTTACGATAGATTTGATGGTTGGGGAAGTGCTTCATCTGTGTGTGGTTTTAATTTTAGGGTTAATTTTATTTTTTAAATAAGCCCTGTGATGGAAGAGGCTTCTTTGGTCTGTGTTCTAGCAGTGCTGCACAATGTTGGGGCTGCGAGGAGTAACTGATGTGTTTTCAATTACAGTTTTCAAACTTTATATGAACAAAAAGACTAACCTTACAGATACAGCCTCTGTCATGAGGAGAGCTGAAGCAGTGGTTTTCTTAGAGGTACACTGTGGAAAGCTATCATTATCCACTTGTCTTTTCTTCTGCACTTTCTTCCAGGAACAGGATGTTAGATGTCTGTATGTTCTGTTCTCAAGTAACACGACAGCATTTATTTTCATAACCTTCTAAAAGCAACTTTCACCTACTTCATTTTTAAAACCACTGACAAATGGGTAGGGCAAAGGAAGAAGGGCTAGTTTGAGGACACTCAGAAGGTGAAGGCAAAGATACAGCTTCAGCACACATATTCTAGGTAATGACAGCTGTCAGCACTGACTTCTTCGGAGTGTATTATTTTAGGCAGGGCAAGTGTGTTGTGTTTTTCTTTCTTCTCCTTGGAGAGCTGTGCAGACAGAAATGGAAAGTTACACTTTTCTCAGTGAGCAGAAATAGAGTCAGAAGAACGAACGTGGAGTGAGGAACAAGAAGTTAGGGGAATGACTGCTGTTCTTTTGTAGGGGTGACTGCCTTTCCCCAGGCAGTGCCACTGAGCAGAGACTGAACACTAGGAATTTGAGAGAGCCTAAGCACTGATGCAGAGTGCATGATAGCAAGGAGAGAGATGTAGTGTATGCAGTGAGATGCACCTGAGGGGAAAAGGGAATTTGGGCTCTCTGGGGAAGAGCTGGGGTGCTTAGAGATTTTAGGATGTGAGTAGGATGGCATACAGAACTGTTGTGTAGGAATCCTTCCTGAAAAGGTGTGGAGTTTGTATTTTTGTACATTTAATGCTGAATTCCTGTGAGTGCATGTGGTTCTTTCCGAGGTCTCAGAAAAATGGCTATCAAAGCACTTTCTTGGTCTCTGGTATCTTCTTAAAATTTTAACTTTGTTGGAGTGGCTCTGCTGCTGCTTATTGTTTCGGATAGTGATGAACTGTTGGTGGTTATCTGCCCTGTCCATGCAGTCCAAGGGGAGGATTCGGAATTAGCTTGTAATATGAACTACACAAAGTGCTTGGGAGCAGCTGTGTGGTGCTCAGTTGCCAGCTGGGGTTAAACCATGACAGTCCTGTTTGGGGCCCAAAGGGTTGAGAAAATGACAGATCTGACCAAAGCATGTTTTGTTAAACACACTTTTATATTGGTTAAATAGTGCATGGTCACAATGTCAGTCCCTTCATTTTCATGGTAGTGTTATGTAAATCCTTATGTACACTATACCTTCCCTGTGGTGATGTTTATATTGTTTGGGAAATGGATCAGAACTCTTTAAGCTGCTGTATTGGATAGCTTGATTTATGATACGTTTATATCCTCGATCAAGAAGTTAAGCTGGTATGTGTATGCAGCCTTGTTTGTTAGTAAGCTCCCCCAGTCTGTGGGCAAGACAGGGTAAGAAACTTTCTCAGCTTTTGAGAATTTTGAATGTCATTGGGAAGCTTAAGCCAGCATGCTCTTATTGCTGTGTCTTCTGAATGTATCCCAGGTCTTGTTTAGGGTTACACTTTTTTTTTTTTTCCCAAGAATACCACCCAGAGATCTGCTCCATGGCTGGATAGTTCCAAGTGGCAGTGCGTGTGAGAGAGTACGGGCCAGTACCTAGGGCAGGGGGCACCTCTATTGTTTTGGAATTTCACCTCTGAACAAGTGCAGAATCCTGATAAACTAATTAAGTATTTAAGTCTTGTCCTGTCACTGGGCACCACTGCAAAAGAAATGACTGTTCCCATCCTCCTGACACCCACCCTTTAAGTATTTCTAAGCATTGGTTAAAGAGCGTGGCAGCAAGGGTAGTTGCCAGGGCTCTGCAACAGAGGTTCTGACTATGGCTGTATCTTGCCTACAATTCCTGTAATATTGCCAGAGAAGTGGCTGAGTGTCTAATGAAAAGTGATGGAGAATGAGCTTTTGGAGTGGTAGCTTAAGAGTGTCCTTAGTGAACAGCAAAAAGGAACAAGGCTTTATAGGCTGTTACTGCTTTAGAGTGCACTAGTTAGTTACTTTTTTTGGCAAATATACTGCTTTTGTACAGACTTTCCATATTGCCTACTTAGAAGTGTGACATAAATCAGAGTATTCTTGTACTTAAAAGCTTTCCTGTCTATACGTGTGACTTCTTAGTGGATGATTTTTGCTTCAGGACTGTGTTGCCTTTTTCCTTTGGAAGCTAAAAATAAAGATCCAAATGGTGTATTTATGGCATCTGTTGCTCAAGTAAACAGGCATGGGATATCATGTGGGGAGACTCTTGTGTGATACTTAGGCGAAGAGAGAACCAAATTATTTGGTGTCTGTCTTTTGTGACCAGTGCAGGGGCCTGTCTCTAAAAATTGCTCTCTCTCCAAGCTACCAGTGAAAACATTTTAATTTTCAGAAATAAGAATCTGTGAATTTATTTCATTATTTCTTTCTTTTTCAAATTAGAAAATTAGCATTTTAATTTTCTTGTCTACTTGGTGTTTTGTGTTCTGAAACACAGTATTTGGCATTTTGCTTTGAAAAATGGACTAGTAAGGCAAAAACTTGGATAAAATTAAAGACACTTGGTTATTTTAATTTGTGTCAGTGTTTATATGCTTCTTACATAACCCAACCTGCAGTCAACCTGGAAGTTAACTACTTTTGAGATGTATTTGAACCATGGCAGCTACTATGAAACTGCTGAATTGACATATGTGGATTTTCTTCAGTTCAACTTATTTAACCAAAACAGCAGTAAACTTGAGTTTCAGTTCCTACAAATGCAACTTTAACCTCATGCCATGTGTTGAAATGATGTTTTGCTGGGTTTCACATGAATTTTGTCTTTGCAGATGATGATTATTTTTTGCTTTTCATTGTCTATGCATTAATTAAAAAAAAAAAAAGAATTTTTTCAAGATGTGTTATCTTTAGCAATTGATTTAACATCCTTATCTAGATATGCTACAGTGCTTATTAAAAAATAATTTGGCAGCAGCTAACTTAGGCCTTAAGAGCTGTATGGTTGTTTTATAGCTATGTGTGATTGCTTTGTCCAGTTTAAGGAGGTTATCTTCTGGTTTTAGAAGTGTATCATATCTCCTGGCTAAAGAGAGAAGGAGGACAATGTAAACTTGTGATGAGCTAGTGTAAGGGCTGCTTGGGAGCTTAATAGAAATTTAGTTGATTTTAACTAAAATTCAATAGAATCAAGTGCATTTACCCACTATAATGTTATTCCTTTCTTGTATGGATAATTTACAGATGGATCTTATTTCAGTAGGAAAAAGTAGTGGGGATGACAACAATGTCATGAATTGTTTTTTTTAATGCATTATGCTTTGTATTTTGAAGCAGACCAGCACTGAACCTGTCAATCTTTGTGAGGCTCCGAGCATTTCTTTCTCACATGCACACAAATACAGTTAAAGGCAATTTAAAATCTGAATGTTTACCAGTAGAAGTTGATAAAAGAACTATTAAACTTTTTTTTCCATTCAAAATTTATCAAGGGGACTAAAATGAGTGCACTGAATGAATGTGCTTGGATAGCCTTGTTAGTGTGTGTTGTTGAAAGGCTCTGCCTGTGGCTTTTGCCCGAGAGGTGATAATCACTGTATCACCCAGCAATTAATGAAGAATTTCATACATTCAGCATTCCTGTGTGGTACTGCTTTTAGTGAGTTCTATCTCAAAAAAAGTTGGTGTTACAGTTAAACGGGATGTTTAAAGGTAGAATCAAAGGCTATGTATTTTCTGGAATTACCTGTGTCATGCATCCTTTTTTGTTACTATGTGTTTATTATTACCTGTGAATTCAAGATAGTTTAGGACAGTTCAGCTAAGGTTTTGTGGTAAGTTTTAAAAAGAAACAGGGAGTGTGGACAAATGTACGGATTGTCCTATATTGTGTGATGCCACTTCTAAAACAGAATGGGTGATTCAAACTAATCACCCACTGTGTAAAAGAAAAGATAGCTCTGTTTCCCATAGGCATTTTAAGGAGAGTCTTTGATGGCTTTATGCAAATTTCAAGTCAATCACAAAAAGTTTCTATATACAGAACAAGCTGTTCATGGAAGCAGAATTTGCAAATTATAATTTTCATTCACAGGTGCTTTATTTCCTCTTCTTGATTGCTGTCAGGATCTTCAAGTCATCTGTGACAATGGAGTCACATTTTTCAAGTTAAAAATAAAATACCTTTACCAATTATATCTGCGTGCAATACCACCTGAATTCTGGCAGGGAGTTCCAGTCTTTTCATTTTTCTTTTTTTTTTTTTTCCTCAGTGATTGCATGTTGAGGCACATTTTATGTCTAAGTTGCTCTCATTCCAAAGTAGGGAGATGCTAGCATCCTTTTCTTCTAACTGGTTATGTTTCCATTATTCTGCTTCTCGAGTCTCTTAAGCATCTAGCTTGACCTGCTTGCCAGTTAATCCTAGAATGAGTGTATCTCTTCCCTTAATTTGGGAATTGACAAAAGAAGGGATGTCTTGCTAATCTCATGTTTTATTAAAGCATCCTCGGTGCTTATCCCACTCACCATTTCCTCCTCCTTGAAAACATCCATTATTGCTAACAGAAATTCAGAAGAATATTAGGAAATGCCACATTCCTGTGCTTGCTAAAATGACTACAGGGTATGCATAAATGTTTATTATGCAACAGCATCTTATCTGCAGTAAACTATATATGTTAATTGTTTTCTTACATTAATCCGCTTGAACTTCACTAAGCAATCCTTGATTGTTTTTTTTTAATGCATGTTAATGTTGTTTGACCATTTTCTAAGCACCTCCAAAGTATTTGCATTTTACAAGGGCTGTATGATACCTGCTGGAGACTGAAATCTTGAATGTGTGATAAATCTGTCTTCCAATTCTTTTGGTATTCAGTCCTTCAGTAAAAGGTGGCTACCTGTGATCAAGTTCATAGTTTGTCATATGAAGTGTTTTATCTTTTGTATGAGTCCTCTCTGCATATTTGATGTCCCTTCTTTGAAGTTCTTTTCAAGTGCATTAAGAAGCTTTGTTCCTTTTAGGGGCTGATAAGCAGAAGCAAGGCTGTACAATAACATAATCCTACCACTTCCATTACTCAACAGCTGCCTGTTTCAAAATAAATGTCTGAAATGTTGCTGTTGGATGCTACAACATTCCTGAAACTTGATGGAAAATATACTTCATCTAAAGAACAGGCTTTTCCCAAATTGGTGCAGCACAGGGTCAGCTGTGTTTTGTCTCTAAACGGCAAACAAAATTCTGCATCATCAGACTTCATTTGTGATAAATAAAATGGCTAGATCCTGTATCCTATTGAAAAATTGACTATCAAGCATAAGTTAAATACTAACTTACTTTGGAGTCCTTTAATAGGAGAGCCTCCGAATTCTTGGCTTGGTTGTTCTTTCTGCTACTATCTCAGTAGTTCCTCTCTGCTGCCATCATTTTCAGTCTGTTCTTTCTCGTTGCTTCCCAGGTCAGAGGAAAGGCATTTTCTTTCAATGTTAATTATTTATGCATCTTTTGAAATGTAAGCAGTCTAGTTTCTAAGAGTTTTTTTTAATTATTATTTTTACTATTATTAACTGTTGCTTTTTAAAAATTATTCTTCACTTTGAAGTAAAGAAAACATAGACTTTATACATTTGGCTAATTCTTCAGTAAGTATGAACATGCTGATCTGTCAAGACACTTTCAGCTCATGAAATGAAGGAAAACTCCTTTGTTACAACAGTAAAATTACTAAGTTTTTTCCCTGATGTAATAAGAAAAAGCCTGAAAAAAAGAAATAGTACAGCTTTGCAGTTTTAATTTGCTGTTGCTGCTGCCAGTAGAGTGTATGTAGTGAATGAGTATGTAGTATTCGGTGTGTTGGCATAATGGAGTTACAGTAGGTTTCAGGTAAATTAGAAGTAAAATGAGATTACTGGAAAGAAAATTGAATGATCAGTGGCTTTTTGGTTTAGTCCTTTGGGACTCAATTTATATGTAATACAGCCTCTTAAATCTGTAATACAGCCTCTTAAATTCTGTGAGTATGTGCTACATAGATGAACACTTCACTGGATGTATTTCAGAATGTAAATTCACATTCAGCTAAGGAAGGTGTTACTATTTGAATTTATTTTTTTTTTTAAATTAGTTGTTTGCCTTATGTTGGCCAGCTTCTGTTTCTAAAGCAGCTGTACGTAAGGTTAATGCTTGAACTGTTTATCACACTGTACAAGGGTAGACTATAAGACTAGTGATAAGATGACTTGGTATCAGATTTTCTTCATAAGCTACAAGATTGCCAAATGACATTTGCACTTGTGAAAATACTGTACGTGAGGTTACAGGTGTAACTTGAAAACGAGTGTTTCACAAAGAACACTTCAGGCATGTAAGAGATTATTGTTCACATAGCTGTAGTTTATATTGAATATTTCTAAAGATGACAGGTTTAAAGCCAGAAAACCACTCCGATTCTCCTACCACTGCAATATATTCTCAGCTTTTAGCTTGTAGTGTATTTTCTTTTTAAAAAAACCAAACAATTGCTGAAAATTATGCATACTTGTACACAAGTTGCAAAGGTTGTGACTATTGCTACTTTGTTTCAAGCATAAATCACCCTTGCCATTTAAGGAAAGAAAAATCACATGTTTGGCAACTGACTACCTTCAGTTTCTTGTCATTCATTCTTCTGTACCTCCTGAAGTTTAGGAACCTTCTGTTCCCTTTGATGTCTCATTTGCCTACTTTAACCAAATTACCCCTTAATTTTCTTCTTGGTAAATACAGTCGTCTTTACTCTGTCACTGTGATTCTTTAATCACTCATATGTGATTGGTTTTGTGTTTGGTTTTGGAGGTTTGGGGGTTTTGGTTTTTTTTTTCTGTGAGCCTTTCATATTTTTTCAGCATTGTTCCTGAAGTGGGGAACACTAGATTTTCTGCACTTTTCCAGTGCCACTCTGATCAGTATCAGAGGCAAAGTAATTTTGCTTCCAATCTTCTCCAGAGTCCGTCCTTTACCAGGTCAAGTACAATATTGCTGTGCTGTCTAAGGAATAATATTTAAATGATGATTAATCAGTACCCAAATTGCTTTTTGAGCTACTGCTTCTAAGGGCAGTCATCCCCCATTCTGTACCTGATCTTTGTGACTGCTTGTAGATAGAGCATTTTGCTTGATTGCTCTGTGAAATGTATTTCTTGGTTGTATGCAGTCAGTGAAGAGATACAGTACCTCTGCATCAGCACCTTGGTTTCTTCAGCATTTATCGCTGTTTAGGCACCACATGTTTTTTTTGGAAATCTTCACTTTTCTTCCAAATCATCAACAGCTGAATATTCTGATCAGTACTGAGTGGTTATTAGATGGTTCCTGTGTTGCCTCAGAAGAGGTAGAACCACACTAGAAAGGTATCCTTGAGTTCTATCATGTCTTATTTTAAGTCTGTTTAATTTATATCATGCTGATTTATTTAATCAAATTGTTGTGTGAAATCAAGTCATGTGTTTTCAGAAGCTGTAAGGACACTACATTAAAACTGTTGCTTTTTATCAACCGAGTTTATAAAACTCGGTTTAGAGAGTCCTCAAGAACCAATATCCACTTAATATGATAGATTGTATGCTAGTGCAAGGTGATTTGCACTAATTGTTGATTGTTAGTGGTGACATGAACTAATGACTCAGGCATATAAAACAAGCATTGAAGGTGAAAACCTTCTGTGTGCTTGTGTATCAAATCCATCGGGATAGTTTTATTTGTATACTCATTCTTTCAGATATTTCTTAGTTATCGCAGTGTGTCATAAAGCCAAACACATGACTCAGGAATGAAGACATTCAGGAAATTTAGCTGTGATTGTAAATACATGAAGAACAAAATGTCTGTGGTGCAGAAATAAGACTTGGTCTAATAATAGAGACTACTATGATAGAAGCAGCCTTCTCATCTGTCCTTTTGGGATTCAGGAATTTGCAATCAAGGGGGCTCTGAGATGGAGTGTGGCACATAGAGGGTGATTCTTTATTATCTGTAGGTACTATTGTGATGGCCATGCCAGGTTTACCTTTATAATATAATGGTGATCTCCAGCGAATATAGAACTGTCTTACAAATAGCTGATTTAGCTATCAAATACAGAGTCCTGTTGGTTGGCAGGTGGTCTTTGTTTTCAGTTGAATACTCCAGCTTCTTCTAATAACTGTATAATCTATGGCATTTTTGGTTTTGTAATTTTGTAGTTCATATTAAGTGGGAAATATGCTAAAAATAACATTTGTATTCAAGGGGTTTATTAGAAAATCAGTAAAACACAAAAACTGCAATGGCTGGAAATTGTCAGCATAAATTGAACCATCATCAAGATCCTGTTATTTTCTCAGTAGTCATTGATACAAGTATACTGGGATGTGGGGCAGGGAAAGCTTACCTCAAAGCTTCAGTAAGCAGGCAAAAAACTCCTGGAGTTAATTCACTGTCCAGCTACCAGAATGCTCGCAGCCCCAGTGCACCATAGGTTTGATACTCTCTGTCTCATGCTATTTTTTTTCAGTTTACTTTCATATCAACATGCTACAAGAATGTGTTGTTTACAGATGTGAAAACATGTCCTTTGGGTATGAATTAAATATGTGACTTTGTAATACACAGGTAATTAGTAGATTGTCCTTTTGACTTGTGTTTACAAGAAAGAAAAAAAA
>VWZY01005194.1:54083-102172 GCA_013399075.1 Chloroceryle aenea | reverse complement strand
GAGGGGCTCCTCCATTTAGTGATGGCTTTCAGGTGGTTATCCCCTTTTGATATTTCAGGGAGGTAGTGACAAAGTAGGGAGAAGAGAGACTTCAGGACCTTGGGATGACTGGTCAAGGGATGTGCAGCACAAATCCCGTTCTCCTCTATCCTTCCACTTGCAGGGAATGATGAGGGGTAAACAGGAGGAGCCAGCAGATCAGTGCCTGGCTCTGTGCTGCCAGCAGGGATTTGGGTTCTTTGACTACAGCTTGATTTCAAAAGCACCAGGCCTGCTGGCAACAGATGGAAAAAGTTTATCTCATGGGGGGAAAAGAATACTAGGAGAAGAGTTAGCAGGGCTCATTGAGAGAGCATTAAACTAGATTTGGAGTGGGATGGGGCTTGCTAGAGAGGCCCCTGGGTGTAAGTAGCTCAACACTTGTGGGACACCATGTTAGTCTTTTGAGAACCAGAGAGCTTACCAGCCCTCAAGGGCAAAATCTATGCACTCAGCTCCCTCTCGAAAATGCTTATACATCAATGCACATGGCATGGGGAATAAACTGGAGATCTGTGAGTGGTTGCAGGGCTGTGATCTCACTGCAGTTGCTGAGACATGGTGGGATAGATCACATGACTGGAATGCTATCATGGATGGCTTCTTTAGGAAAGATAGGTCAGCAGGGTGAGGTGGTGGAGTTTCCCTTTAAGTGACAGAGCAACTGGGATGTGTCAAGCTCTGCCCGGAAGCAGATGAAGAGCATGTTGAGAGCTTGTGGGTAAGGATTAAGGGGCAGGCTAACATGGGAGACACTGCTGCAGGTATTTATTACAGGCCACCTGATCAGGATGAGGAAGTTGATGAGGCCTTCTGTAGGCAGCTGAAAGTATCATCACAATCACAGGCCTTGGTTCTTATGGGGGACTTCAACCACCCTGATATCTGTTGGGAAGTCTTCACAACCAGGCATGTACAGTCCAGGAGGGGCTTCCGATGTATTGATGATAACTTTTTGGAGGAGCCAACAAGGAGAGCTGTATTACTGGACCAAGTACTGACAAAGAGGGACAGAAATTGCATTAATTTATCAAGACTGCCTGTTTTTAGAGGTGGTCACCTGCCTCTGCATCCAGGAGTCGTTGCTTTTGGAGACAGCAGATCTTGGAGGTGGTAAGCTGGCTTGCATTGCTGTCCAGGGACAGCAACGCTGACAGAGCAGTAGCGTACTGCAGCTGATTCCAAGGCAGACTTTGCAGCAGTAGCCTTGTCCTTTTGCGTCAGGCTTGCTCAGTCCTGTACATTTTCATCCTTTCATCTTTCTCCCTATGCTTTTCTCATTTTTCCTGAAGAACTCTCCTTACCCACATTGAGCACAAAAAGGAGCAGCAGTTTGCATCATCTAGAGGCTGAAGGAAATGCATTGTAGGATACTTGCATATCCAGCGTTTCCTTAATTTCTGAGAATCCCTTTTCAGTCTGGTCATAAGGAAGATGAATAAATACAAAGGGTCCCCAGATACAGGAAATATATATCTGCTCTTTGTCGGTTTATCTGTGCAGACCAAGGACAGGTTCAAAACTCAAGGTCTGCGGGATGCATTCTTCTGTAATGCTATCCTCCTGTTTCACATCAGGGCCAAATCACTACTGCTACAAGGTATTCCTTCACAGATTTGTCATCTTGCCCAGAATGAGTTTTGAAGCTGAGACACAGTCATTTTGGGTATGACATTACCTCTTTTGAGTAGCAGACCAATCACAGGCAGAGATGATTTCTTCCTTTGGTCTCTGGACTTTGACAGCAGTGGTCAGCTCTGTTGAGATTCATGTGTAAAAGGTCTCAGCTTCCCACCTGTCTCTGCTTGCATGTTATAGTTACTCGTGGACCTGTTCAGATACACTCACTGGTCCAAGATCTTGTCTGACATCTCAGCATTGCCCATTTGAGATACTTGAGGTATCTTTCAGAGCTATGTTCAGAAATGCCACTTGATTCATTTCAAATTGAAAGTGGCCTTCTAAGCTGCGATCATTACAGCCAGAGAATGACTGAGTCAGCTGCAGGTCTTTATGGCTGATTATTCCCCTGTGATAATGTTTCGTAGCAACAAAGTGATACTGAGCCCTTGCTGCATGTTGGCTCCCAAATGGTCATAAAAGTTTGATTGAATCTGTAAATAGTGGGTTTGTTTGTTTGTGTTTTTTTGTTTGTTTGGTTTTTTCTTTTGTTTGTTTGTTTGGTTTTTCAGCCTTTCTTTTTGTAGGGAGATGAGTAGTTGTGGTCATGGCATATTGCTAAAGCTGTTACACCACTGACATGGAACTGTTGGTTTTCTTTCTGCTGATAGAAGTCTAGTTTTGAAGAACGGTACTGCACTGATGCAGTTGCGTGTGTCCCGAAGTATAGGAGAGTTACTCCTTTTCTAGTCTTTATGATGGGGTTCACATTCTGATTCATGTACTTAGCTGATAGAATGACTTCCTTCACTTACTGCCACTGTGGAGAACACAGATTGTTCTTCCTCTCTTCCACTCTGTTTTCTCCTACCTCTTTTCTGGAGTCTATACCTTTCAATGAACTTTGCATTCATTAAGCAGTTCTGGAAGTGTTTTGTAGGCTGCTTTTATGTGAGTGCATGGAGGTTTAAAGCTGGGACGTGTGTTTTGCTGAAAAACTTGATTGCATGTGTATGGATCTGTATTAATTGCATTGTTTTGTCTCAAAATTGAATTTGACTCATAGTTAAAGATTCATCTGTTTGTAAGCTTGAACAGACCAGTTATGTTCCCAACAAGTTGGATAAACTCAACAGTTAAGAAAAAACTCTGGGCTGTGCTCTGTTGCAGAGGTCTGCTATGGCCATGAAAGTTGACATGAGATTCCATGGCTAGCTTCCAACAGCTTGGATGAAGAACTTTTATAGCAAGGTACTGGTGTTCCAGAACAGTTCCAAAACTGTGCAATTTTGTGAATGCCCATTCACAAAAAAGACTGACAAAGAGAGTTTGAGGATGTACAGGTCTATTTTTTTTAAAGGTACAGTTTTTATGCAAGCTTTTCAGGAGTTAGCAGCATATCCAAACATCTGCTGGAATGTTTAATTAAAATACTCCAGATGAATGGAGAGCTTTTTTTTTTCCTGACTTACATTGAAAAGCAAAGTATTATTTGACTTTACATAGGTCTGGAACGCAAAGTATTATTTGACTTTACATAGGTCTGGAACAAACCCCTCTGTTTTTTACAGGAAAAATGCAGGTGATGAGTTTCCAGTGTGAAAATTCTTAATTTAACTTTCCCTTACAGAAATGTTTCAGATTAGCTAGATTTATTGTACTAATTTCAGTTAATTTGGTTTTATTAACGTTGCACAGGAATAGAGACAACAATTAATCTGCAGTGTCCTGGTTTGAGTTAAAACAGAACTAAATCTGTTTAGTGGTTTTTACTTTTCAGCTCAGTCTCTTCTAACTAACTGCACTTTCTAAAGTTAACGGCAGATTTTTGCAGTCTCTGCTTCTGGCAGTGATAATGCTCCATGTTACTACCAAAGGTTTGTATTTAGGCCAAGGTCACTGCCAAACCTTGTGCACCACACTGGGGATGCACTAAAACTTTGAATCATACAATGACAATACATTTGCAATGTGGTGGTTTTGTTTTAAATGTGTTTACTCACAGAATCACAGAATTTCTGAGGCTGGAATAGACCTCCAAGATCATCAAGTGCAGCCTATGACCCCACACCGTGACATCAGCTAGACCATGTCACTAGAGCAACTTTTTTTTTTTTTTTTCTCACTAGAGCATCCTCTAGTTGAGGATGTCCCTGCTTTCAGCAAGGGGGTTGGACTAGATGACCTCTAGAGGTCCCTTCCAACCCAGACATTTCTGGTTTTATGTTACTAAGTGCCACGTCCAGTCTTTCCTTAAACACCTCCAGGGATGGCGAATCCACCACCTCCCTGGGCAGTCCATTCCATTGTCTCATGACCCTTTCCGTGAGGATGGGCTTCCTAAGATCCAACCTAAACCTCCCCTGCTGCACCTTCAGGCCATGCCCTCTCATCCTGTTGCTTGGGAGAAGAGCCCGACCCCCACCTGACTACAACTTCCCTTCAGGTAGTTGTAGAGAGTGATAAGCTCCCTCCTGAGTCTCCTTTTCTCCAAGCAACCCCCCCAGCTCCCTCAGCCTCTCCTCATCAGACTTTCCCTCCAGTCCCTTCCCCAGCCTTGTTGCTCGCCTCTGGAGCTGCTCCAGCACCTCAATATCCTTCTGGAAGTGAGGGGCCCAGAACTGCACATGGTACTCGAGGTGAGGCCTCACCAGTGCCGAGTACAGGGGGAGACTTACATCCCTAGACCTGCTGGCCACGCTATTCCTGATACAAGCCAAGATGCCATTGGCCTTCTGTGCCACCTGGGCACATTGCTGACTTGTGTTGATTAACTCCCAGTTTCAGCCTGGGAATACTGGTTGATTAACCAGTACTCCCAGGTCCCTCTCTGCCAAGCTGCTCTCCAGCCACTCATCCCCCAGTCTAGAGCTGCACGGGGTTACTGTGGCCAAAGTGTAGAACCCTACACTTGGTCTTGTTATACCTCATATTATTTGTCTCAGCCCATTGACTCAGCTTGTCCAGGCTCCTCTGCAGCATCTCCAGATCCTGCAGCAGGTCAACACTACCCCCAGTTTAGCATTATCCACAGATTTACTGATGGTAGACTTGATCCCTTCATCCACATCATTAATAAAGATGTTGAAAGAGTTCTTATCTTTGTGCTGTGAGGTAAACAAGATTTTTCAGTAGGAATAATCATAGAGTCATAGAATGGTTTTTTTTTCAGAAGTAGGACTGGTTTTCTTTGTCTCCAGTCCAAGTGGTCTTGTAGATGTTTTTTGAAAACAAAAGGAGAGGACAGAAATATGCCTATACAAAAATGTGGGCAGAAGAGACCAGCTCCCTCCCTATGAGATTATGTTTGCAATCTTTTATTTTTTGCTTTACGTAACCCATTGCTTTTGCAGTTACTTCCTGGAAACGTGGTCACAGAATCTGCTTCCTTAGAGATTATCTCTACTTCTCTTTTTTTTTTTTTTAACCTTTCCCATTGTCCTGTATGTCAGTCTCTTGTTCAGTAGTGCCGGTCTGGAACTGGCTTTTCTTCAATAATGACAGTAGATGAAATAATTGTATTTAGAATAAATTTGCTGCTTCTGAAAGTAACCAATTCAACAGTCTTCAGGCATAAGGCCAAGAAGGGATACTTCTGTACTGCTAGAGGTCAGGCAAAACTGTAACAAAACAAACCTCTTTTCTCATGCTGTAGCTTGAAATATACCTCAAACCTGCATATTACAGCCTGGTACCTTTTTCAGTGTCCATTTCTACTTGCAAGGTTTTATAGTGGATTGGTAATAAAAATTCAGACCAGGATTTCTGCAGTAATTAAAATTATTTCAGAAGTGTAAATGTAAGGACATTCTGTGCAAGCTGGCATTCATCTCTTCAGACAGGTGAATTTAGTACCTGTCACATCCTACCACCCCCAGGAAAAGAAAATACACATGGTGATTCAGGTGTTGAATTGTGAGACCCAGATTCAGCAAATGACCTGGGCATTATTTTTAATTTACTTCTAAGCCTGGACTTAAATGTTTTTCTGAACATATATACTTATAGATAAGCTTAAAACTAAATAGAAGCTTAAATATTCTGTTGAGTGGGGCTAGATCTCTCAAGCATGTCGGTGTGGCCGGTGGAAAATTGGTGACCTTCACTTACCCTTTGGGTGGTCTGGGAGATGTTCCGTCAGAAATGCAGCTACTGGTTTTCCTTTGGCAGCGTAGTGGTTTTGTGTGTGTGGATGTGCTCATCATCTAAGAGGAAAAAATGGATGTTCTGGTACAGTCCATTTTAGATGGACTGCATAGTGCTGTCTCTGCTTTTGCTTTCTGACATGTTTTGTAATAGCTTCTGCTTAGTTGCATCTATCTCAGCCACATTTTAAAAGGGCAGGCTGAAACTCTTCCTGCTGAAAGGGACTTTTTTCAGTTTGGAGGTTTGAGTTTTTGCATTTTTACATAAATGCCCTCCCCCTTTTAAGAAAGGGTAAAATATATAAATATAGAATATTTATAAATATATAAAAATAAGATTGCTGTTTTGTTGAGAAGACTCAAGATATCTGCTCTGAAGTAGCAATGCAAAAGGTTGACAGCAGGCTTACTGTGATCTAAAAAGAATGTGCAGTATGATGCTCCTATGAGAAAAATGACCACATTTGGCAAAGATTCTGAAACATGTTTGATGTATGTGCATTTTACAGACTTACAGGAGCACAACAGGTTTAAATGCCTGAACATTTCACCTGTACTAAGCATACTGCAATTGAGAGCTGAGACAGACTTCACTGTGCTGGAGTGGCAAGAGGCACCAAAAGGCTGCACTCCAGTCCTAGTGTTTCCTTGGAGTTTTGGCAGGGAAGAGACGAAAGCTTATTCGGCCTGAAAAGAGGGATTGTGCTGGTGTGGGGATAAATGGGGTAGATGAAGCATGAAGGTTGTGACAGTTATCTGAACTGTAAGCATGTGCATGCCTCTGTCTGTGGGAAGAAGACAAAGTCTCAAGCTGAATGGGAGATCCCCTGAAATCAGATCAACTTGAAATAACTAAGGCAGATTCCTTTCCCATTTGTTGCAGATGAATGTTTTCACTTAAATCACTTGTCACAAGGAGGGACAGGTAGTACCAGAAGAACACTGCCCCTTTTAAAATTTTTAAGTGACTTGTTGCAGAGCCCTAGTTAAGACTCCTTGTTGCAAAAAGAGTGGTATGCACCTCACACAGATGAAAGCAGCAATAGAGTTTATTAAGAAAGATTAGTGTTTTAATAATGTTAGGTAGATTTGATAAAGTGTTGCTAAGAATCAATAAAGATTAATCAAGATTCTATTTGATCACAAGGTCACTACATTACTTACTATGAGGCAAAATGATCAAAGAAATGCAATAGAATGACACTATGCAATTAAAAGAAAGGCAAGTTATTATTATATTTGTGCAAGTAAATGTATATATATGATTTGAGACTGAGATAAGGTCATTTTCACAGGGATTTCACAGGATTGATTGAGAGTGGAGAGGTGGGAAGGGTGACCCTCCTGTGAGCTACCAGGGTTTCAGAATGGAAGCTTGCTTTCTAAACTCCTCCGAGAGAGAGGATTCTAGGTGTGGCTAAATCCAGTCTTAGACCTGGCCAATGGTTTATGACTAAGAATATCAGGGAGATTGGGAATCTTAGAAGTATAAAGGGAAATCCTTCCGTTCATTCATGAGGTTCTGAATAGCCCCCTTCCCCTCCAAACTCCTTTGGACAATAAGGTTAGATCTACCCCTGATACCAGACATGGTCAACCGTTTATGTCTAAAGAAATGGGGAAACAAAGTAAGGAATGCAATCTCATTTTGTTACCAGAGTTTCAGAATGGATCCCCTTGCTTTCTAAGTCCCTTCTGAGAGAGGAGCCTAAGTGCAACTAGATCCAGTCTTAGACCCAGCCAGCAGTTTATGTCTAAGGATCTTTGGATATTGAGACCTTAGTAAAGTGCTTGTGTAACACAGTACTTGAGGTAAATGATAGCAGCAATTCCAATACATTAACACTGATATGGTAGTTTGCAAACTAATAATGCAGAATCAAAAGAAACAATTACAGTAAATGGGGTGATTCACGTAAAAGCCAACAAAATTACTCTGTAGAAGCAAATCCCACATGCACACACACATACACAGCTGTATACAGTTGTAGAGGCTAACCTATGAATAAGATGGTATTATTCTGAAGTTTAATGTAAATTTGGGTTCCTCAGGATCACCAGGATCTTTCATCAAAAAAAGTCCTGCAGATTGTAAACACTCACATCTCCTTTCATCCCCTTACAATAAGCGGGCAGTGATTCCCTTTGTCGGTCTTTACCAGACAGATGGTAATTCCTCCTCATTGGTCGTTACGGATGGACAGTGATTATTCCTTGCCAGCTTTACGAGCATATGGTCTGAGTCTCACCTGCGAGGCATCCTAGCTCAGGGGGAGATAGGAGACTCAGCCTGATGAGATCTCAGAGAGCTGAGCTCTAGTGGACCTCACTTAGGATCAGCATTTATAGGATTGCAGGATGATTGATCAGTACTAGACTAGTACTTTTCCACTTCTGGAATCTTGTCAGGAAATTGGCTTTCCCCATGGGGCTGTGGTCTCTCCTTGGCCCCTGTCCACAGTATGCCAGAGTTCTGGATGTAGCTGGTGGGGTGCCCAGCAATTCCATCTCACTGACTCCATCTCCAAGTGTTGTGAGGAAATTGTTTTGGTTTGAAGTGGGTGCACAGGGTCAGGATGCACCAGGGCCTACCAAGCTTTCCCAGTCTCCTGTGCTTGTCAGGCTCCAGCAGTGCCAAACAAAGGACAATGGTACTGGCTTCACGATACAGCCTAGGATAGGAGGGGAGGCCTGCACCAGCACACCATTTTACAAAAATTCCCTAGTAATATATGGGATATGAGGTTTTAAAAGGAGCATTTATCAGAGTAGCAGAAGTAAGGCCATTTTTAAAGTCCCTCAGCTGTGATGATTCTGCTCCATTAGCAAGACTGAGTTCAGTCTAGAAGTGGGAAGGAAAGTTTTGCTTTCTTTTTATGTATATTGCAGAAATATTTGCTCATACATTTATTTTATTGCTGTCTATTAGAGATCATTTAATTAAATTGAACTTCCAGAGCTTTATGGACATTTTTCTTTGCTTGTATTGCTCCCTTGACAGATTTATTTTTCACTTTCCTCCTTTCTTTTTTTCTACTCTCAGGAAGATGCAGAACCCTCAAAGCTAAAAATTGTTGCCACAGAGAAAGAATTTATTTTTTTTTTATTTTTTTTTTGGTCTGTTCTTAGTGTTTGATCTTCTCTTAGTTTAATGTCAGAATAATGTGATCCAGAGTCCTATTAAAGAATCTAATCATCTTCCTGCCCTTTGCTCTGATAGCAAAATGAACTTGCAGTGGTTCTTTCCTTTACATCTGCAAAGGCATTTGGCATGTACCAGTAGAGAACAGAGGTTCCAAGTGATGGGCCATTCTGAGGTGTTGACTCCTGTGTGGGGTTCCTCACCTATGCAGAGTTACAAACTGGTGTCCATCTGACATCATAGTATGTATTATTTCTGTGCTGGACTAGGGCTAGATTTCTGATTTTAACTGAAAGGTTTTATAAATATTAGATTCTAAAATAGGCTTTGATACACAATTTTATTAAAATCTCTCCAAGCTGATGTTTGACCTGCGCTTTATCAGCTAACCAGAAACACAGCTACTGCCTTTTTTGGTTTGTTTGTTTTTCTTCTCTGCAGTTGAGTAGATTTTGACAGGAATTGCTGCAGTAAGGCCACTATAGAAATCAAACTAGCTGTTCAAAATTCCAGGCATTTAACCCTAATTTGTATTTTCTGTTTTAGAAGGGATGAGATTGGGGAACCACTGCTGCAAAACACATTTGTTGTTTCTACTCTTGGTGGTGGCTTTGCAGAACAGAAGAGTTCTTCTGTCTCTCTAAGCACCTGGCACAAGACCACAGAGAGTTTGATGGCACTGCATTTATCAAGGGGGAGAAACTCATTGCTGTTTCTCTCTGTGCCCAGTTGGCAGATTGCAAAATAGGAGGGAACTTCGCTATTGGCATTGGAGAGCTTACAGCTTGTGTGAATGTTATCCTAGGTTTTGCTTGCAGAGAAAAAGTCCTCTTTTAATCGTGAAGGGCAAATTCTTGGAAGCAGCACTGCTTTTTAATCCTTGTAGCTAGAAATAATGGTTGGGTTTGTAGCCTGATTTAACAAAAAAATCCAATCACCAAATAATAAAAAACACCCCCAATCGTCTCTATGAAGAACTTTTAATATTGGTGAAGTACATTTGTACTAGTTGTGTAGCTAATTTGGATAACCTTTCGTATTCTATTTTCATAATATATTCATACTAGTGCTAAAGTAATGTTATAGTATCAAAGAGAATTTTTCTATCTGTTCTGGTGATTTATACTGTTCTCTTAAGACATTTCTTGTTTGAAAGCAGATGTCTCCTTTTTGTGGATCTGACTTGCAGGAATTATACTAAAGATGAAGAACACTGTTGTGCTAGAAACACATAACAATTTTTAACAGGTTTTATTGTTACACATTTCTAGCACTAGCACTGTTGTTCTAGAAACACTGTTGGCTCTAATTTTAATTTCTTTTTGCAAGAGAAGTTCCTTAGTAACAGACACCATTAAGTTGAATGGGAAAGAAAATTTGTATGAGTGGGAGAACATTTTACTGTGGTGGTTGGAGGCCATCTTGGGCTTAGGGACCATGAAGTGATTAAATTCTCGATCCTTAATGAAGTAAGGAGGGGAGTCAGCAAAACCTCCACCATGGACTTTTGGAGGAATGTCTTCTGTTCAAGACATTAGTTGAGAGAGTGCCTTGGGAAACAGTCCTGAAGAACAAAGTGGTCCAGGAAGGCTGGACAATATCCAAGAAGGAAATCTCAAAAGCGCAGGATCATCTGTCCCCATGTGCCATAAGATGAAACGACAGGGAAGAGACCAGCCTGGATAAACAGGATGCTGTTGCAGGGACTCAGGAGTTTACCTTCTTTGCAAGAAGGGGCAGTCACCTCAGGATGAGTACAGGGATCTCATTAGGTCATGCAGAGAAGAAATGAGGAAGGCAAAAGCAGAGCCGGAGCTCAGTCTGGCCACTGTCATAAGGGACAACAAGACAATTTTACAGGGACATTAACAATAAAAAGAGAGGCAGGAAGGATCTCCGTCCTTTACTGGATGGGGGGAGAGTAGTTTGGCGCTGGAACGGGCTGCCCAGGGAGGTGGTGGAGTCACCATCCCTGGAGGCATTCAAAAAACATGTAGGTGAGGCACTTCAGGATATGTTCTAGTGGGGTGGCGAGGTGGTTTCTTTGTGGGGTTTGTCAGTTGTTTTTTGTGGGTTTTTGTTGTTGTTGTTGATGGTTGGATGCGGTGATCTTAGAGGTCTTTTCCAACCATGACAATTCTGTAATTCTGTAATTATGACTATTTTCACATCGTGTCTGTGGAATATTTCTCCATTTCCTGGAAAATTTCTCTTCATGTTTTATTTTATTTTGCTCTCTTTTGATGCTTTCTCAGGAGTGTCTTTAGCTTTCAATAACTTCTGAAATGCAGAAATTCTGTGTTTATTCCTATTTTTTACAATGTACTTGTTTCATTTGTATCATGCCATATATATATGTGTGAGTCCTCGTATGCAATTTAATGTAATTTTAATTTTATTTAATTATATTTATGTGTGTATATATATTTAAAATTTCCCCTACGAAACCATATGTCCTGGGTACCATAATTCAATTTGCATGCCCCAATAATATGTTTGAAAAGCTATTATTTTATCTTGTGTCACAAATACAAAGTTGAATTAGAAATTTATAGTACATAGTGAAAATAGGATTGCTAGGAAAATAAGCCAAACTATATGTATTTATATTCAAATTATGAATGTCTGTAAATAGAAAAAATAGGGAGTAGCTGAGGCTCCATGTTATTTTAGTATCCTGTGTAGTACATGTGGCAAGAAATAATTGTTTATGTCTCAATTGTTAAAATTTGGAAATAGTACTGTGCTGTTCTCTCCATGTTTCAAGCTGTACAACAACATCTTTCTTTTTACTTTTTTCCAGCACTCGCTACTAGCAATAAAGTTTATCATGGCTTTTGTAATTCCGGATAAACCAAGAGATATCCAGATAAAACTAGCCAAATTGGAATTCGAATCTATAGAGGCTCTCAAGCAACAGGTAAGAGCAACTGACCGGTAGAACAATGAAAAGCACTGGTGGCCTGAAGGGAAGATAAACTAGGGAGATACTACTTTTGTTTGAGGTGGAGAAATACCAACATCTGGGGGTTTGAAATTCCTGTTTACATTCTTCTCCTCCTGTTTACAGTACTCTGAGATTAGCTAGCTAAATCTGTTCTGCCTCTACCCCACATGTTGTGGAGTCAGAGCTCGTGTGGCTGAGTGGGATGTGGAACAGCCACTGACAGTACAGTGTACAGCATGGAGTGTTAAGTAAATGGAAAAAAAAACCTGGTTTACTTTTGCACATTGTGTTGTAAACTGTAGCATTTCAGACACTGCTTCATTTTCTGTTAATCAATCACTGCATAAGAAGTGGAGCAGAAAGCTGGGAGTTTTAACAGATTCATGTGCCCTTTCAACCCACCAGTGTATGTGAGCCACCAGGAAAACGGTCTTTTCTGAGAGCTTGAAATTCTTGGTGTGGGTAATAATGTAGCAACTTGTAATGTGTGTTGTCCTGGTGTGTCCAAACACACTTTCTTTATATTGCTGCTTTTAAAGAACATTGTGCTCAACGAAACATCCTTTCAGCCCCTGGAGATGTTTGCTGTGACAACACTAGGATTTCTTTCATTGCTGAAATACCATCACAAAACCCAGTTAACTTCTCTCTAGTATAAAAAGAAACATCTGAACATTCTTGAAATAACTGTGTTGAGAACTAAGTATGTATGAGGGAGTGGTAATATTGCCTTATTTTATCAGCAAACACTTTGTCCATGTCCAGGTAGATGACATCTGTGGAGAAGAGAAAAGCAACTGATGTCATCAATCTGGACTTGTGCAAAGCATTTGACAGTGTCCCACACAATGTCCTGGTCTCTAAATTGGAAAGATAGGGATTTGTTGGAAGGACCTAGACAGGCTTGAGAGGTGAGGCCATGCCAACCTCATGAAGTTTATGGTCGTGCACCCAGGGTGGGGCAATCCCAAGCACAAATACAGGCTGGGCAGAGGAGAGGGAGAGAGCAGTCCTGAGCCCGAAGACTTGGGGGTGCTGGCTGATGAGAAACTCAGCATGAGTGGGCAATGTGTGAGTGCAGCCCAGAAAGCCAACCACATCCTGGGCTGCATTAAAAGAAGCACGGCCAACAGGTTGAGGGAGGTGATTCTCACCCTCTACTCTGCTCTCATGAAAACCCACCTGGAGTATTGCATCCAGCTCTGGATCCTCCAACAGGAGAAGGACATGGACATGTTGGAGTGTGTCCAGAGGAGGGCCACAAAGATGAAGAGAGGGCTGGAACACCTCTCCTGTCAGGACAGGCTGAGAAAGTTGAGGTTGTTCAGCTTAGAGAAGAGCAGATTCTGGGGAGACCTTATTGTAGCTTTCCAATATCTGAAGCTGTGGATGCTCCATCACTGGATGTGTTCAAGACCAGTCTGGATGAGGCTTTGCACATCCTAGTCTAGTGGAAGGTGTCCCTGTTCACGGCAGGGGGGTTGGAACTAGGTGATCTTTGAGGTCCCTTCCGACCCAAACCATTCTATGATTTTACTGTCCATATAACACTGTCTTTTTTTTTTTTCATAAATAAGACATATTTTGCACTATACTTAACAAATATTCCAAAGTAATTTAGGAGAATAAGGAAGTAGATTTTTCTATTAAAAATTTCTGGTTTAAGAAATAATTCCATAAAGAGATTGGTGGAGATGACAAGAGATGAAGAGCCGTAAGGGATTAGCTTCAGTAGGATGCAGAGATTCTACAGAGCTGGTTTTGCTATGGCAACATTCTTTAGGAGTTTCTGACTGTACCTTGCTATATAGTTTTTCTAAGATATCTTATACATCAGAAAAAGAAACCAAACAGGCATGGAGATGCAGGAACTCGTTCACCTATTTATTGTCAGCTCAGTTATTTTTACACTGCGGTGTGTGGTTTTACATGAATGTATCTTTCGTGTTCTCCACATGCAGATGTGTAACCTGTAGTGTATTTTTTGCATAGAATGGGAAGTGACTTTATAAAAGATCTACCATAGCTGCATGTGAGTAAATGGTGGTATCTTCATTCTGGACAAACTGAGCCTGTCAACAATATGCTGCCTTTTCTCATTAAAACCCACAGATTTGTGTGATACTAGAACATTGACGTTGAGGTCAGCACTGTCTTCTATAATTAGCCATAACAAACAAATCCAAATTACAATTGAATCGAATGCCTGAGAGTTATGTTTTGCCTTTCTCTAGTATGCTAGTGTGAAGTTACCAGGAGCTGGTCATGAATCTCATGTAGTTTTTAGATATTAAAAAGAACTGGACTACACTTCTATTTTATTCGTTCATTCTCTGTTTTCATTTTGTAGACAGGCAAAAGTAGGTCATCCACTGGAGCCTTAAGCTCAAGTGAATGTAGTCACCTTTGGTTATAATGTGCTAACTGACATATATATGGAGTCTTTCAATATGAGTGTGCATGTCAGCAGTTAGGACTCTCTCTCCTATCTTTGCATCTGTGCATTCCCTACAGTAATATATGCCCAATTCCCGGTTCTTCAGGGTTGTTTCATTAATTCAGTGGTGAAAAGTTACTCTGAATTTTAGTAAAAACCAGAAGCCTGGCAGTTCCCACCTAATACTTTTACAGATGTGTAGAGATTTGGGCTTTTTTTCTAGTGCCTTGGTTTTTTGAGTGAAAAATGCCTGTATTTAAAAGGTATACTGAAGCTTATATTTTAGAAGCACATTTTCTAGTTCTTCCTCTTGTTACTGAGAGTCATCATGATAATTTATGCTGTGTATCTTACTTTCAAACAAAAATCAGCAACAAAATCCCCCAAAACAACTGTTTAAAAAAAAAAAAAGACATGAAAAGTCTTGGGCAAATGTGTTGTGGGATGACATGTTATAGAGCTACCTGTTTAAATACTTTTGTGCAAATACACATCATATTCCTCTCGTGATGCTATCCAGACATGCATACCATTGTGTTTAACCCTATGAGCTTTCAGAGTAGTGCTGCCTTGGGATGTAGCCATTAGAAGGGTATTAACACTATCAGACTGTAAACCTCTTAAGATGCCAAACCAGATAATTAGGCTCCATGTATAGTGCATGCAGAAAAAATATCCTAATACTGCTGCTTCGATCAGTTGTATTGCTTGTGCTTGGGATCCTTAACTTCAGACGGTGTGAGCACATTTACATTTTCATTAATGCTAAGCTAATTGCTTTTTAACCTGGTGCAGTAGGACCATTACTATTCTGTGCTCAAATCCACTTGAAGACCGAGTTAATGTTTATTTGAAAGAAATTTAGGGAATACAGTGTTTTAGCTCCCAAACAGAGAAGAAGGATCATCATTAGAGCTTGTTAAAACCTCCTATGTGGTGAAAAATGCCATCATTTATTTAAAAAGTCATTTTATATTGGAATGACAGTCTTGTTTTGAAGTTTTGAAACTTTAAGAAAAGTTTCCAGGAAGTTCTCAAATGTCTTAACACAAACTATGTTTCTTTAAGACTGTTGAAAGGGAGTGGACTGTTGAATGTGTTGTAATAATTTGATCTATTTTGAAAGTACTTTGTTATCATACACTCGAAGTAACATGACAAAGTTTGTTTAGATAACTCAAGACAAAATACTTTAAACTTTCTGAATCCAGAGTGGGGAACGTGCTACATCTGTAGAACTTGTTTCCAATTTCCCTGATGTTGTTCGGTGCAAAGAATGGTCGAGGAGGCTGGTTATACTATTTGGGGTGGGAACAGAGAATAAAGTAATGTGTACTTTTTAATGGAGGCCTAAAGAGAATATGGATTAAGATTTTTGGAAGAGGAGCAGAAGTTATTCCATTTACAGTGCCTGAAGTGTTGCTGGTTTCTTTGTCACCTGAAAAGAAGCCTGGTCGCTGGGCAACTAGAAATGGGCTCTGGCTGCTATCTAGAGTGATGGACCCTTTTCTGGTGATCATGATCAGGGAAGTAGATAGCTAGTAAAGGGAGGTGAGCTGCCCAGGACTCCCATTGCTTCTTTGCGGTGCTCTGCTCTGTTGCATCTATTTCTTACAAGTGCAGAAGTGTGCCATGCTTTTTAGTCTAGGTCCTTTTTTAAGGAAGAGAGATCAACTATAGCCATGCCTGCAAGCAGCAAGATAACTGTCAGTTAATTCTTCAGTGGTTCACAAGTTACCATAAGGTGTAGGTGAGGACCAATGCTGTAAAACTAGTGTGGGGATGCTATCTAGCATTTTGGTGGCAGTGACACTGAAAGCTACAACGATAAGCATTTTAGCTGCTGAACAGTTCAATCATGAGTATACAAAAGACCTTCATGGTTGGAGATGGGTCAGCAGTCTGTCCTGATAAACGGTCTAAATTCTAGAAACACAAGACAACCACAGATTAAATACCATAACTTGCATTTTGTGGATGAGGTTACAGTCATGTGTTCAGGTATTAAGAGATCTTCCCAGTATCACCTGCTCCTAATTGAGGCAAACATCAAATTGATACCTTCTTTCTGCACTGAAATGAAACCAATGCAAAGCAAATGGGGGACAAATTGGGGGTAAATAATTATTAATGAAATTCTTTTTTGAGAATTAAATACAGAGAGTAGCAACTCCAACATGATGTATAACTAGTAGCCATTTTTAATGTAGAAATAAAGTTTTAAATGGTGGGGAATGGTGTATCTTTTCACAAAGTGCAACTACCTAGACCATAAGTATTAGCTCTGAATCCAAAAGCTTATTGATGTAAAAATGCTTGAGTTTTTTATGGTAATTCTGCATTAAAAAATTGGAATTATGTAAATCAGCTAAAGGTGATTTTCCTCATAGCATCTTTTTCACTGTCTCAGCAGAATAAATATAGCTCTGAAAGTAACAACAGAGAAATTAATTTTAGTGCAAGAGTTTGCTTTTTTCAGAGTGTTACAGACATTGGTGGCCAGTATCTTTTAACAGGAATGCCTTTTTCTTCTGATAAACGAATCCTTTCGATGCTTCCTCTGAAGAAGCGTGTCCATCTGTTGGATATCTGGTGTCCATCTGCATAAATGGTAGATGTTCCACCAGAAACAGACTCCAGACAGATAATACACTTGTGATTAAAGGGTCTGGTCACTGATTGACAGTTATCATCTATCCTCAACAGCCACTAATGAAGAGGGTCAATCTTATTGAACACCAGCCATGAAAATATGTCTCCTTTATCCTCCCTGGTTTATTTCTTTTGAGAGAGAGAGATACAGCCTGATCCATGTGGAGAAAGACCTTTTGTTCTTCCATACAGTAGCTCTCAGGGTGGTTATACCATGTGCTTAGTGGTGGTGATATAGTTTGAATATCCATAAACAATTGTTTCAATTGCTTTAGAGTGAGATCTAGGTGTTTGTAAGTCAGTAGTGCTCCATCTTGATGATTTACAGCAGAATAACAAGGTTTCCAAAGCAACAGTACACTCATTAGGATTTCTTGAAAACAAGTCTCATGTGCCTCAGTTCCCTCTCCAGGAAATACAAGAATGAAGAATGCCATGACTAATCTTTTCATCATCATAACTGACCAAAACCTTCTTCAATGTAAACATGCTTATGTGTTAATTAGCTTCTTTTTGAAAGGCATAGTGAGACAATGACAGGAAGAGACAGGTGTCAGCTTACCTAGGTGCAGTCATACGGAAAGCATAAACTCTTTCTCCCTACTTCTGTGGGTATTCTGGCATGCAAAAGTTGCTGTTCTCTCCAGTACAAACCTGCTTCAACTAATTTCAGTGCTTTAGCATTGCATTTCAACATACTGCAGCAATTCTAGTAATTGCAAAGCTTCTGATTGCAATCACAGAATCACAGAATTTCTGAGGCTGGAATAGACCTCCAAGATCATCAAGTCCAGCCTATGACCCAACACCATGACATCAGCTGGACCATGTCACTAAGCACCACATCCAATCTTTCCTTAAACACCTCCAGGGATGGTGAATCCACCACCTCCCTGGGCCATCCATTCCATTGTCTGATGACCCTTTCCATGAGGATGGGCTTCCTAAGATCCAACCTAAACCTCCCCTGCTGCACCTTCAGGCCATGCCTTCTCATCCTGTCACTAGTTGCCTGGGAGAGAAGCCCGACCCCCCCCTTCCTTTGAGGTAGTTGTAGAGAGTGATAAGAGTCTCCTCTTCTCCAAGCAACCCCTCCAGTTCCCTCAGCCTCTCCTCATCAGACTTTCCCTCCAGTCCCTTCCCCAGCTTTGTTGCTCACCTCTGGAGCTGCTCCAGCACCTCAATATCCTTCTGGAAGTGAGGGGCCCAGAACTGCACATGGTACTCAAGGTGAGGCCTCACCAGTGTCGAGTACAGGGGGAGAATTACATCCCTAGACCTGCTGGCCACACGAGTCCTGATACAAGCCAAGATGCCATTGGCCTTCTGTGCCACCTGGGCACATTGCTGACTTGTGTTCAGCTGGTAATCAACCAACGACTGGACCTTGCCATTTCCCCTAGGAATAGTACCTGCAAGCACTAATCATGTCCTTTCCAGTAGGAATACGCTGAGTTTCAGCGTGCTGGCTCACTTGACCACTGTCCTGTTAAGAGTGCTTAGCCTCTCTGAGGACAGCTTTCTGTAGCTCAGAGCAAAAACAAAGAAATACTGCTAACTTAAGGGTTTCCTTCATTGAACAACATTTATGCTTGCTCCTTGCACCTCTTCTGCTGTTCTTGCAGAGATTTCCTATTAGCTAACATGTGATCTGTCCCTGAATGTGACTGTGGGTGTGATGGGCCAGCATAGCTGCTTGAACTGTCAGTGAGCCTCAGAAATCACCCTTTTCTTTTGGTGGCAGAATGAAGAGAACAGGATCCTTTTTTTAACCATTTAACATTGGAAGAGCATGAGTGATTAGTTCTTAATATCCTGGTTGTTTATCTTGCAAAATGGGAATTGAAGACAGTTTTCGTGAGGTCAAATCAAACTCAGTGGATTTCTGCCTTATTCAATGCTGTAATTACCAGAATTAGAGGGCTCAGAAAGAGGACTGCCCTTAAAACACTGCTGATATTAAAGCAGAAGTTTGCTTCCTGCTCACTGGCAGTGCTGTGCAAACACAAAGCTGCAGTCAGACGGGAGGAAAGGCAAGTAGCCAAAATGAAAAAATTTCATTCAAATAATCAAAGATCTGCAAAGCAATGTGTAGGACAGATTGGTGAAACCTGAGCTTAAACATTCAATGTAGGTTAAAACAGAATGAAATAAAACACTTGCTTTATGTTTTGACCAAAAAAACCCCTCATTTAAAATAATACTGTTTCTAAAGAAAAAAAAATCAAAACCTCTTTTTATTTTTTTTTTTCTCATGGCTGCACATCTTTGGTTAGGCTCCACTGGTTTGTGTAATCAGACCTAACTCATAGGTGATGTTAAAATAGAACCATTATTAATCATTGTTATTTGCTGTAGGTTTTTTTTTTAAGAGTCCAAAACTGTTAATTCAGCTTTGCAAAGGCACTTTTCCCCTTGTGAATGTCGGAATGCTTTCGGACTTGTCAAGGCAACATTTGCATGTGTTTGGTAGCAGCAGGGATATAATGCAAGTAAGACCCATTATATTTTCATAACAGTTTCTTAAGCATAGAAGGACGTGCACTCTGTCACAGGAAAGCAGATTATGTTCAAACATAGTTTTGCCAATGTATTTTAAACATGAATTCCTTTAATGATGGATCTTTCTTGAGAATGTGTTCCTGAAAATTAGTTTCAATATGAAAGTGTTTGGCAAAACCAGAAAAATGATTATTCTTTAAGAAAAGAAATTAGAATCAAAAGCCTATTAATTTGGGAAGTTTTTTGTATGTTCATCTGTGACTTTTTAGCTGAAGGTGAGATGCCACCAAGTCTTCCTGGTTTGCAGATGAGTTAAACTTTTAAATACAAGACCCTTGAGAACCAGCAGTATGATTCTAAACTTTCTAAACAGCTATGCATATAATGTGATGGTAGCTGATACTTTTGCATATTCTTAATGGGAAGAGAAACAAAAAGTGCACCAACTTCTCAGCAGGTGTAATTTTCTTTTCTAACAATCCATTCATTCTCTGTGACTATTTCTAGGGGTAAAATTGTCCATCAAGTTATGTTTCCATAACAGCTGAGTCTCTCTGGAAAAAAAAAAACATTTTACCTTTTTCAAATCCTGACCTAGAGCCTGGTGGTAAAATTAACATCAATCAGTTCAGTTCTCTCTTTTTGCCTGACATCCCGAATCATTGACAAGATAATGATCTCAACAAGGAAACCTGGAGTAAGTGGATAGGATAAAAACTAGGTTAAAATTGTTTCTACTGTAAGAATACTGCAGCTGCATCAGGCTTTCATGGTTTCAGAACCCAGAGGGGATCCCAATTATATGTGCACTGGTTTGAATACAAGGGAAGAGACTATGCCACTTCCCATACAAATGAAAGTGCACGGTGATAATTGATTTTAAGAACTCTGGTAACTGGCTTTCAACAGGACATTCATGTGTCAGTAGTTAGACACCTCTAAATAATGGTTGCACCTCTTACTGATAAGGTGAAGGACTAGAGTGAGAAGAAAAAAAAAAAAAAGAAATCTCTTGTCTTGTTAAAATTCCTTCAAAAGAAAAAGATCCAAAAAGTTTATACTTCCCATGATTTGATAATGAAATTTTCTTTATGGAACTGAATAGAAATTGGTAATTAAAAAATTGGTATTATTACAAGCAGCTGTGGACTCCTGTACATTTTAAATATCCTTATCCCTGTGCCACCTTAAAAGATTCCAGTGAGAACAGCAAGCCTTTAAAGGAAATGCTGGTTTAATTGAAATAATTAGACTTGACTCTGGAAAGGTTTGTCTGTGAACAAGACAGCAAGTAGGATGTATCTCAGCTTTTCAGAGGCAAAGATTTCAATCAAATTTTACATGTTTTAACAGTACCTGATTACTTCCTTTTCCCCCTTCCTCTGAACCAAACTTAATTTCTGTCATCCTTTCTACAGGGGGAAGTCTCTTTGAGACTTCAATGGTGATCAGAAAGGAGGAACTCACAGAATTCCTGAAAAAGAGGCAAAAATTTAAAAGTGGGTTCATGTCCACGTGTTGCTAGTGATGACAGCTGAACTGTGACTGAGTGTACCGGGCGTGCAGCCCAGTTAGGGTGATTTTAAGAACAAGTATCCCATATGATGTGTTGCTTACAAAGCCACTTGGATTTTATTTGTTTTGAACTTGAAAATATCTCTGTGCCTCTTGGTCCTGCCTTGAATACTCATACTTTTTGTCATATGACAAACAGCACTCTGATATATATCTGCAGTTTCAGGGGGTGGGCATGATGCGTGCCAAATAGGGAAGTCCTTGTTACATATATGGGCTGATAGTTTTTGTTTTGAAATGAGATGTAATTATATGTCTGAATAACATAAGAAGAAAAAGAAGTGGTTTATAGGTGTAAATTTTGTTCCATTTTAGGTGTCCATGAATATTTTAATATGCTATATGTGTACATGAATTAAGTAGCACATGCTTTTTGTATGTTAGAGTAGTCTTCGTGCAAATATTTTTCTGACATTCATCGTGGAGTACTTTGTGAAGGTGGTTTCATGGACTGTTGCTTCTTGAACTTTCAAGTATCTGATTCTGTACCTTCTCTTCTCATCCTAAGGGTTGATATAATTGAGAATGTATTGAGGGGTGATTTTCAAAAGACAAGGTAAAAATTAGCACTTACTATGTTCATTCTGGATAATTTTTCCTATTTTTCAGTCTGTGGTGTTGACCTGAACATAAAGGTTAGAGATGCAGTATTCTAATAGGTAGGCCACAGATTTTAAAAATCACAGGTATGTGCAAATAAACCAGACCTCAACAGTGTCACCAGTGTATACATAGAGAACATTTTCACTTAATTGATGAGAGACAGCAAAATCCTTCAGTACGCTAAAGAACAGTGTTGCAGAGTAAAAGAGAAGACATGCTCTACAGACATGTTCATCTGTCCACTGCTGTATTCACTCCCAGCACCATCTTTCCGAGCACTTTCTGCTGCAACTGTGGCTTGAAATTCAACCTGATAAGGGATCTTTTATTGTAGAGACAAGTCTGTTGACCATCACAAACTGGGCCCTGACCTGCATGGCTTGGATCCCTGTCACACAATCCGTGACAATTTGTGCAGTTACCTGTCCAGCTACTGCTCTGCACTAGATTATTTTTGGCTTGTTTGTTTTTCCCCCATGAACACTTTGTGTTAGCAGTGAATTATTTTAAAGCACTAACTTTCCCTCATGCTCCCATCTAGTTGCAGTTGATGATAGATTGAATTGTTGCTGTTGCTGCTCCAGAGCTAGACAGAGAAAACTGCATTGCAGGAGGTTTCAGGCTTTGAATGATCCTGGCTCTTGAGGTGTTTTATTGGGGACACCTGCCTGGCAGGTGGTGTAAGTGATTGACTTTTAGTCAAGTTACTGTTCCCTAGGAGCCAGAGATCCCACAAGCTGGACAGCACAAGGCAGTATTTGTGTTTTGGCTTGAGGTTTTTGTGCCACTTAGAATTTTCTAGAACAAATTATCAATTTGTTATTTTACCTTCTTGTAATTTGTGCATGTCATTTAGCAGCTTGGGTTTGTTGACTTGCTCTCTTTTGCTGCTTCTCAAATTTTGTGATTATTCATGAATTTAGTAAAATTCGTGCTGAGGAAAACCTTCCAAGTGAACAGATGGGTGTGAAGAAGCTTGGTCCAACAGAGGTGGTTTTATTAGTTTTAACTCCAGTGAATTAGAAGCTTTCTGCAAAGTCCGCGTATGTTCATATAGCTGAAAAGTAATCCTGTCTGACATATGTATCTCTGTTGTATCAGAATAGACACCGTCCACTTGGTCATGGATTATTAGCAGATATGTGCTCTGTATCAACATCCATTTGCTAAGCCTTGCTGTATCCAGAATATAAGGAACTTTGCTGTGATTTCTTAAGTAATTTTGCCTGTTACCAGTATCTGGACTGATACTTAGACTACATTTAAACATGACCTTTAAGCGTTTGTGATTTCACAGAATCATAGATTAGTGTATCTTGGAAGGGATGGCAAGAAGCCATCCAGCCCAACAGCCCCATGTTGACCTGGTTGTTACAGCTGAAGCTCTTTGTGATCTAGGGAAGGTCATATTTGTAAGACAAACGCTTCCTCCTGAGTAATAGTTAAGTCAGAGATATTTTGGTTTTTTCCTCCTATTTGCTTTGGAAGATTAAAATAAACATAATTCAGTATTTGTTTTCTGGGACATATTGAACTGTATGTGAGACTTTTCTTTGTGAATACATGCCATGCACGTGTGAAAACATGAGTCACTACCTCTGTAAGTTTGACTTTCTGTGATTTTATTTTGTAGGCTTTGTGGAATACATCATGGCTTGATTTACTTTTAGCTTGTACTTGCAGATTTGCTTTATGAAAATTAATATAATCAAATCATGTGCTTCAGGCCTTTAGCTGACTCCTTTTTTTCCCCTCTGTTTGTGTATGGATGGCCAAATAATGTGAATTGCTGTAAAAGGTCCTCTTTCTTGGAGGTCAGATAGACATTTTGGTAACATAATGAAAGCCAGACTGTTAAGAAATTTGGAAATATTCAAGTTGTGAAGGTTCTTGTAGTTTCTGTTCTTCCACTCTGGCATAGTATATGAATCAATTTACCTTGTCACCATAGGGTATACTAGATACTGAGTGTACTTTCCTGTCATTTTCACATGGAATATTGTTTAATCTGCCAAAAAAACTGAGAAGTCTGAGATCTGTCAGTTTGGTAGTTGCCATTAAATGAGACATGCAGGAGTTGTTGGTGATAGATCTCATGGCCTGTTGTGTCTTTAAAGTATGCAGAGTGGTTATATTGCAACATAACAAGTGACGTTTTTAAGTTGCTTAAAATAGCTAAGGTCATTTCTGTCACTTGGGAGTCAGACACTTAAAAGTCCATCTTCCAAATGCTGTTAACTTTATAGACGAAGAAAATATTTTCTTTATGAGGAATAGGTGGAATAGGTTTATATTGCTTAATGTAAAAATAAAATATATTTTAAATATATAAAAATTATATTAATTTGAATGTAAAAATATAGAGAAATACCCATAAAATTAGAAATATTATGTAAGTCTACATTTAAATATATTTTTATATATAAAATATATTTAGTTATTTTCACATGACATATAAAATTGTATTGTGCATCTAAAATTTCAATTTAATTATAAATTTTAACTAAATACTTCATTAGTAATTAGTGATATTGACTTTATTATCAGCAGAAGTGTCAAGTATCTGTTTCATGACAGGTGTGCTCAGAAACACAAAGAGGTTGAATCTTCACGCTGCTTGGATTCCCCTGTGTTTCAAGGGGGGCACTTTGCTTAGGGAGTTCTGGCCAGCACCTCCACAGTGCACAGCCAGATTCTGCAGCCCATGCTTTCTGCCCAACAGTTGAATTACATCTTTCCTTTGTTACTACTGTATGCATTTTTTTTCTTAAAGGCATCTTAGACAGAATAGGCATTTATTTAAAAGTTCAGCTGAATATAGACGGCTATTACCTTGGAGTAGACACATTTGAAAGTTACTGTCTTTCTACTCACGTATTATGTAGGTAATCTTTTCCAGAAAACTCTAATCAGACTGGGTAGTTTTGAGGGCAAAACTGTTGCACTGAAATAAACTTTAATGTCCACTTTAATGCTCAAAGCTTCTTAGCTTTTAGGTCAAATTATCTTGTATCCTCTGACTGTGTTTCTAGGCGTGCTACTGCTAAATGCTACTTTTTAAATTCAAGTTCTGTTACATTTATGTTGACAAGGTTAAAGAGAGTGGATCTCACAGTTACGGTCACACCTTCAATGGCAAGAACAAGATAGTGCTTTTATTTTCTTAACAGCTGGCATTTAAGAAGAGTGCTAGTTGTATTATACTTACAGTAGTACCTCTGCTTTTTTTATTCTATCAGTGTCACTATTATAATACTGCTGCAAAATGAAGATGTTGCATTACAACGGTGTGTTCCATTTTAACAGGAGTTAAATTTTGTTGACAAGAATGTCATCTACACTTCTAGTTTTCTGAAAGACTTTATTTTACAAATGTGGTTTTCTGCAAGCTAGAAATAATTATAAGCAAACTTTATTTTGTTTGGGTGGGAGTTTTTTATTTCTTTATTGATTTTTTTTTTTTTTTTTAAAAAGCATTATGTACTGTCCTAGAAGGGAGAAATACAGCTGATTGTCTTCAGAGCAAAATAACTTCTCTTTGCATTGATATCAGCCAAGAAAAAGAACTCAATTGATACAAAATTGTTTTTCACAAAATATTTGCAAAAGTTGTAGCTTTGTTAAATAGTTGATTACTGCACAACAAACTTCATTTCCCTTCCTCCTCAGTGGATGCCCTTGGCTAATTGTGATCCACTCAGCTAAAGACTGGTTTATTGAGGACTGAGAAGTTAACAGTTGTTAAAAACACAGGTATCTCCTGCTGTGAAACAGTGGCTGTAGTGTTTTTTTCTAAAGTTAGGTTTACTAGCAGGGGATGTATGTGAAAATGTCCAAAAACAAGAGACCTCATCTCTTTCTGCTGGTAGCTAGCATGATGCCATTAGTGTCTGCAGTCTGGGGAGCTTAGAGGACATGCAGAGTGGGGGAGGATTGTCGGTAGTTTTTAAAAAATATCCCCTAAAAAGCTGGGTAGTGAGAGAGTTAGAGGGGAAGAGCTGTGGATAGTCAAATATCTGGGAGACAGTTTGGCTGTCACAGTAAATGAAAGTTACATAAGGTGTATAAGCCCATTACATAAGTGCTCCCCAGTGTTCCAGGTCACCAGCTGCTCTTCCAAAACTAACCCCTGCCTGCCTGAAACCAGCCCAGAAACACAGGCGGGACCCTTGGGAAATGGGCATCTGCATTATTTCTACAGCAGTGGCAGCACGTGTGCATGAGATGCATCAATAAATGTATTCAGAAGTAAGAAGTACAGTGATTTACAAGAAGAACAGAATTAAAAGTCCATAAAAGAATTGAATTTTATTTTGATTATAATCTTAAAAGAGTAGACCACATACAAAAACTGGTATTGCAGTGGAGTATGTTTCAGTAATGTGAAATGGTGGGAAGTTTTAGGCCTGGCAGGAGGGACCTGCTGCTTATATACAATCCAAGTAAGTAATTGCAGCTCAGCTTTTGCTAGTTTTTTTGAGATCGACAGTAAAATCTTTTGTGGATTTAGCTGCAGTTCTCCTTCAAATAGAAGCATGAATATTTCCCTAGGGGAGAAAAGAAAAAAAGAAAGGTGGGAGAAAATCTGCTGAGGCCTTTTTAATCCATTAAGATCAAGACTGAAAGGTGTTTGATGATGAAGAACCTTTTCCACCCTCTGAAGTGCATTTTAATAGTAGCAGTAAGAGCTCGACTCTTAATGCTTTCGTCAGATAGTTGCAGCACCAGTGTGCCAGGTTTAATTTATATTACAGGTTAAATGGTTGAAATTACTGTATTTAGTAACTGTAAGATATAACAGATGGAGGTCTACAAGATATTCTCTTCTCAAGTTTTAAAAGATTGAATTCAGATTTGCAAAAGAGTATTCTTTTTTTATCCCTCAGCCTCCTCTCAAAAACTCTCTCAGAGGTGAGGGAGATGTCAGAAAACCTTCATAACGGATGGCATGGTGTCTTTGCAATGACCTTGGTTTTACCCAGATATTCTGGAACACGGATGACCTGTCCTCTCCATGGGTTCCAGAGGCCAAATGCTGACAGTGCTACAATGGTTACTATCTAAAAACTCATGAGCAGTATCAATTCCATTCTATGCAGAAACACTTTGCATTGGACTTGGGATATTCACCATTAAGCTGAAGCCTCTGTGCCTGTGAAACATCTAACTAAACTGAACACATTTTTTATTAGAGATGTGTCTTGGCTGTTGCATCCTATAATCACACTGGTCTTGAAAAGTCTACGTAAAAAGGATATGCCTAAGGCTCCATTACAGATGCAGATTGTGCTAGTACTCTGCTAATATGTAATCCCAGCCTGTAGCCCAGTCACCTCTTTTGCCTGATACTGCTTCCCAGAACTGCAGTCAGGATCTGGCACGTTACAGTAGGATTAGTATGATTCATTGGCAGAGTGAAGGGCAGTTCACCCGTAGGTCAGAACCTTCTCTATGAAACAAAGAACAAAATTTTGTGTAGGCTGACTTGCTAAGTAAAATGAAGGAGATTCTGTCCATTGGTAGGCTAATGTTAATTATTAACCTACTGTGAAAAGCTTTGTGCTATTTCAGTGTGTTGGCTGGTCCCAGAATAATAGTGGTTTTCCGTTAATTCTATGGTAGAAGTTGCTGCAACCTCTTTTTCTACTGCAGTGCCATAAACCACATTTTGTCACTTCACAATTGCTTGGACCTCATTGTCTAGTTTATGATCAACTGCTTTTTGCTTTGTTAGTGCAAACTGAGTCTTCCTTGAGGAAAACCTCTGCTCCAATCTCCCATGTCTTAGAAAGATTACTCCAGGAAGCCATCCTGCAGTCCTGTTCTGTTCAAGTGGAACATTTCACACACACATCCTGCCCATGTGGTAACTCATTGCTAGTCGCTGGGAGTGAGAGCTCTGTGAGCAGTTTTTTTTTAAAAAAAATTGTTTATATGTGTTAATCACTAATAGATTGTTCTTCAGGATGTATATAGCCTGTGTTCATCATGTAGCACTCTAATTCTTGCCTCAACAGTGTTTTGCATCTTACTGATAAAGAAATGGGGAGCTGGTTGTTCCTTCTCCAGTTGGCACTTCAGGACAGCCACACTATATTGTCAAGTGTATCACTAGAAAAATCCGTATGACAATATAACTTAAAGAACCAGTTAAAACAAACTCTCTAGCATTTAATTTGGAGGTAAATAAGGGGCAAAGAAGTTAGCTCACTGTTCTAATTGTATACATTAGTCTGCAGCTAGAGTGTTAGCTTTATCTGGCAAGAAGAGTCCCTGACTTTGAAATAAACGTGGTTTGTGGGGTTGTTTGGTCTCCTCCCCTCCCTGCCCTATTCTCTCCAAGTTTCTACTTTTTTTCTTCTTACTCTGTCCATTGTGATTTGTTCTGAAAGGGTTTTTGTCTTTATTCATTTTGGTGTGTAGACTCTTCAATTTCGCATTTCTCTGTTTTACTTAATGTTTATAACCTCCATGGGAGTGATGCTGTTAGACTGTCACGCAGTGAGTTTCATGAACCTGATATAATAAATGTGCTCTGTGCCTTGTTGCAGTTCACTCTGAACTCTAATCAGTCATTAGGCTTTTTAAACTCCCTGTACAGTGAGTATTTTGAAAATATCAATTTATTTGCCACTACTAAGTGTTCCACAGCTCTACACACAGTGACAATGGAATTAATCCAGGAAAAGTCATGAGCTGAAAAAGTTGTTTAAGTACCTGTGCCAGCCTTGCACCTCTAGACAGTTTGTTTACATTGATTTTATTAGGACACATACAAAGAGCTAAGGAAAAAACCTGTCTATTCTGATTTGTTCTGTTCACTTACCACAGTATTCAGTATTTGAACAAAATCTCTCAGCCTCTCAACTAGATTAAACTGCATTTAATTTACCAACATTATGCACACATTTTGGTTATAATGCCCAAAATACACAGTTCTTGAAGGCCTTCATTTCAATGTGAACAGAATGTTCTGGTTTGAAAGAAAGCCTGGTGCAAACAAAATTGAATCCTGAAATATGAAATTGAAAGTTGGTCGAGGTGGAGGAGTGACAGAAAAGGTAGTTGCACATGGCACACTTGTAAGATGCTCCTTCATTTGATTTTTAATTTCACATTGATACCTAAATCAAGAAATGCCTTTGTTTTCATGATAGAAAAAATAATGAGCAATTCCTTCATCATCATGTTGAAATGTATGTTAACTGTGAATTGTCTTGGTTTTATTTGAAGTACAGCTTTAGTAATACACTAACTCCTATGCATGTGTGTACACATCTTTATACATCTGCATATGGGTCTGTACATAACCTCATGTCCTTTATAACTGTTCTTTGGTAATATTGAATCAGCTTGTCAGTGACAATTTTATAGTAATTATGATACCAAATCATTCTGTAGCTGCTTTATCACAGAATCATAGAACAATTTGTGTTGGAAGGGACCTTTAAAGATCATCTAGTCCAGCCCACCTTGCAGTAAGCAGAGACACCATTACCTAGACTAGGTTGCTCAGATCCCCATCAAGCCTGACCTTGAATGTCTCCAGGGATGGGGCTTCCATCATCTCCCTGGGCAACCAGTTCCAGTGTTCCACCACCTTCACAGTAAAGAACTTCTTCCTAATGTCCAATATAAATCTAGTCCTCTAGTTTAAAACCACTCCCCTTATCCTATTGCTATGTGCCCTTGTAACCAGTACTTTTCCAGCTTTCTTGTAGTCCCCCTGAAGTTTATTAAACTTTTATTTATTATTTGAGGTTTGCGGGTTTTTTAAAGTTTTTTTTTTTTTACCCTCTGGGTGGGTATATGTGCAGCTTGTGGCCCTAATACTGCATATGCTTATGTGGAAATATGTGGAAGTATAAGTTGTTTGTTCTACCTTTTGTAAAATAAATTTCAATTCTATGTGTCTTTTTGAGATAGAAGTTCTGCAGTTTGATTAGAAAGGCTAGGCTGGTCCTGAGAGTTTTTTAGATATATTAAGGCCTGGAATACTGAAGTAGAGTCTTAATGTAATTTCACCAACTGGGAGTACAGAATGCAGATTTAAGAAGGTCAAACCAATGATTCTTCTACAGCTGAGTGGAAACCACAGTTTCTGAAGTCTGGACTAAGGAATGAATGCTCTGTGATTGTGCTTTGTAATTACTCAACTGAAAAAAAAAGGAAAGATCACCTTAATATTGTGAATCTGTAAGCAATGTAAGATAACTTAATATTATTTTCCAAACATGGCTCAAATGCACTTAGAGAAGGTGCATGCTGCTGGATAAACTTCGTGCACTTTTATACACTCAAGTCATTAGCTACTTTAGCTACTGGACAAAGGACAACGTTTCTGTGCTCTCTTAAGGACAATCCTGGTGTATCCACATGCACAGATACTTGCCATGGACCTTAAGTCACTGAAGTCTGTGGATAGGTGTAGAAGTCAAGGAGCCCTGTGCATGTGGGGGGGAAAAATTAACAGCATAAAACTCTTATATTGGAAGTATTTGTATACTACTAGTATTTTGCTGTCATGGCTAATACAATTAAAAGTAAAATATCTGATCTGAATATTCTAAAGACATAGTGGGAGAATTTGCTTTAGATGCACTAGTCTTCCTTGTTCCTTGAAGAAAAGCAGAAAAAGAGGTTCCTCTGGAAGGTACTTCAGAACAGGAAGCTGAGTTATTAGCAGCCTATGAAGGAACCTACCCCACTCGGAGCCTCTTAGGACCAGTCTCCCTTAGGGTAAAACGTGAATATCTTCATGGATAGACACCAGCTAAGAACATGGTCCATGATGTAAGTCCTGCTTGAAAATGAAAGCATTTATATTTTGACAAAGTAAGGGGAAAAAATTAGATGTCATAATTTACTTGAGGATGAATAATGGGTCCCATTATCACAAGGATGAATTTGAGCTTCAGAAAATGTATCCTCCCTATCAAAGATCCAACTGGGTAGTATCTATTCATGTCTTTCATTAAGCTTTATTCAAACAATGTGACTTGACTGAAATGGATGAATGGCATATCGTTTCAAGTGGTAGTTTTAATCTACAAATACTTTGTCTAAACATATATAAAACTATTACCTATAAAAATAGAGCATAGGATGGTTTTGCTTGTTATCCTTGTTATTTTTTTATAAATATCTTAGATCAGTTTAAAGAACAATAGGACCAAAATTACTTGTATCCACTTGTTTGTTTATGCCTGAAGGTCTTTCCATTTTCACTTTCAGGTTTGTTTCACCCATTATCATAATCACCCTCTTAACGCAGAGGGGAAGTATACAGCTGAGTTTCCTGCAGAGTATTACATAAGAATGATGTAGTTCACCACAGGCAGTGCAAAACAACAGCAGCAACAAAGATATGTAAACTGTTGTCAAAGAACAGTTCAAACAGACAGTTTCTGTTCTTATTTTAAGAACTTTTGCACCTGTACCAGGTATAAAATTAGCAGTTGGAAATTTGACATCGAATTGACTGAGTCCCTTGAAATGAACACACCAGAAAGCAGTCAGGGCAAGAATCAGCCGTGTTCCCAAGGGCACAAAAAGTGTTCAAAGACAGGATTGGCTTTAGAGAACATCTTGCTGAATTTTAAGTTTTACATTCACTCAGAGTATCTGGAACTACAAAACTTCCATAATGTGGAGTACAGCTCTCAATCCATTTTTACTCCGTCATGAGAAGAACTCACTCCTACAAAATAGATTCTCTTCCTGACAGCGTCGTCTAAATATGTCACAGTTCATGCTGCAGTTTCAGTTTCTCGCTGTGACTATTGTAGGAGACAAGTAGTGATATTTATAGATTATCTAATACTTTCTGTTACATTAAACTATGATATTAGAACAATAGCAAAAAATTAGTCTCAGGAGGATGTGATAAAAAACCAGTTGTGTATTCTGGCAGATCTAATCATAGAACTAATGAAGAGCTCTTATCCCCCCCGAAGACATGATCCTGATGATTCATTAACACCTGATCATGGATTTATGAAATGTTCTTTATACCTCACAAGTTGTTTTCTTCAGGATATTTTTATGAATGTTCATTGAGAGCTTTTCCATACCTCTGTGGCAACAGAGAAAGAAAAACAATGAACAAACCATGATTTTTGAGGAAGCATGCTAGCAAGGAAACAATGATAGCATTTCTTTGGTAAACTGGTCAAAAGAGTTAGCTGTCCATGTCAGAATGGAGCAAGTGGGTAAGGAGTAGGTAATAAAACTTCTGAAAATCAGAAGAAGTTAGTTTCATTCAAAGAACAGTAAGCTGAATAGAATTGTTAGTGAAGTCAAAGGCACAAATTAGAAATATTATTTTAACAGTGACATTTATGACTGTTGGATTTTGGAAAGTGACATTTATAGCTGTTGGAAGAGAGGGAGGGATAAAAACTCAAGATTCAACCAACATGGAGAGAAGAATTTGGTGTTGGGACAGGTTTCACATTTGCAAATGCTTCTTTGCTTTCTAGTCACACATCTTATTTCATGAATGTACAGGTTAAAGCTTAACACATTTTGAAGATTTGTCTAGCTTGTTTGTGAAGACCAGGTTTGGTAAATAATGACCTCGAGGCAGTACTTTTGGGGAGTAGTTTATGTAAGTATTTCTTTCTGCAAACCCTTGGAGACAGAATCCTCAAATTACAGTTTTTAATTCCAAGGAAATGTATTAAAATGAAATTGAAACTTATTTAATTCTCTTTATATGGAAAAGATTGGTTTGTTTTGGAGGTTTATGAATCAGCAGAAGAGCTATCATTATGATTTTGAAAATCTAAATTTGTTTTCTAAAAACATGAAAACCTTTCTAGCTCTCAATTTATTGAGTCTGAATGATGAAATGTACAAATCTGTTTCTCTTCATTGCTTTTTGCAAGAGTCAAGGACCACAAAAGTCTTCAGCTGGAATAATCAGCCCAACTCCATTAGATTTGAGAGCCTCCCACTCTCAAGAGATCTGGCTCAGAGGGGTTTTTTTTTGGTAACATTTGATGCTTAAAATGTCTAATATTTTGGAAGACCTTCTAAAACTTAAGATAGTATAAAGTATCGATACCAAAATGGAGACTGAATGTTTGTTAGCTATATAATGATTGTAAAGTGGAGAAGTAGTAAGTAGGAGGGGACTTGTCAAATTACAGTTTTGCTCCTTATGCTCCGGGTCATTATTCGATGTTGCACTGCAATTTTTATTCCTCTCAAAATTCCTGCCTCGGCCTGTGATAAGTTAGATGATGTTCAGTGAGTGAGGCAGCTTTACCTAAATTTATTTTTATTTTCTCTGTTTAGTGGCAAGGTGAATACTTTCTGCTCTGCTTGGTACCTAACCTATGTTCCTTGATTTACATGCTCTTTATTATTCAGGATACACAAGTTCATCCATACACAGTATAGAGCAGTCTTAAACAGTGTCAGTTCAGAATTGTGTCATTTGCAAATAAATGATAGTTCTACATAAGTCTTGTATCTTCAAAACTGTAATTACCCTCACTACTTTTTTTCCTGTTGCCTGTATTCCAAATGGTGAAGAAGGTAGCAATTTTGTAAAAATAATCTATGATAATGTGATCAAAAAGCAAAGTGGGATTTTCAGAAATGGTGTTTGATTGTCTAATTTCCAATGTCTATCACTACAAATTACCTGTGGCATTCAGGAAATTTTTTAGAAATTCACTGTTCATTCATTTCAGTTGCCAAACACAAAATCAAATCAACGCTATTTAATAATCTGTAACCTCAAGTAACTTTTATCAGACTGGCTAAGACTAATTTTTAGGTGTACACTCTCCATAACAGTCTGTGCAATCCAGGTGTTATTTGTGCTTGCAAACAACTGGAAAGCTATTCACTTCATACAGCGAGTGAAGTACTTCGTGTTGAATGTTACTAGACTTCAGAAAAGAACTTGCAGTGGTCTCAGAAGAGACAACACATCTTTTTGCTTTCCTAAGACTAGCTGACTACCTCTTTCATGCTGTAATAATCTGTAAATGTGTTTGCAGTATAAATGTGGTTTTATTACAAGTTTCTTCTGTTTTGTATGTTGTATAGTGTGATTGTTTGCAATATAAGGAAATCCATAAACAAACTACCGAATCACTTTCATCTTGGGAGGCAAGGTTCCATGGTAATTTAGATTCTGATGAAGCAGCTAGATGTTTAATATACTCTCCTGAAATGTTTTCTATAAGACACTTGTCTTCACTGAGCTGTCTGGTGCTCATTAGATGTATTTGATGAAAAGAAGTGATTTGATACATAGAAGTAGGAAGACACACCATTTTTTATTGAGGTATGTCATCACTTGATTTTATTGCAAATTCAAATAGCAGGAAGTGCATAAAAAAAGACTATAATGATCACTTACCTGGCAGTCTTTCTGCTATCTATTTATATACTGTATTGTATTTTATTTTTTTGGTAGCTTTTTATGCTTTTATATGTTTCAGAAATTTCAAAGTTGTATAGTAAAAAGCTTACAGTACCTTCTCAATATAAAGAAGCTTAAAAATAAATCTTGCAAAACTGCAACAATCCATTTAATAAAATACCATTTTTGCAAATGCCCTGAAAGGAGGGGGTGGAAATAGTGTGGAGAAATAGTAGGTGAAACACATCATGTGGGCTTAATCTGTTTCATATAAATTTGCTGTGAAAGCTCTAGTTCAGTATAGAGAATATGCAATCTGTTCTAAACATCCAGCTGTACAATAAGGGTAATTTGTGGGAGACAGTTATGGATCTCAAGAGCCCTTTCATCATTTGGAGGATTGAATTAATCCCCCCTAAATACTCATTCTGAAAGTGCCAGAAGACTGCTTTGTTTGGTTGCCATGGCAGATATTATTCTCCTGGCTCCTTGGAGAGATAGATTTATAAAAACAGTAAGCTGTAGTAACTTTGATTTTTGTTGCTGTTGACAGTTTCCTTCTGTCATATGCTTCCATTGGTTTTATTCTTTTAAAATGTTGTAAAACTTCTTTACCTGCTTACTCTCTCAAATAGGATAAAAACTTTCATTTAAAGACAAAAAAAGGATGAAAAAGTATATTGCTTATGGAATCTGTCTTTTTAAAATAAAAATAAAAATACATTGGAAAATTCAGTACCTATACATTGAGAGACTAGTGAGAATGACAAAACTCTGCAATAAATGCAGGTTGTAAGCAGGGGAGGAGGGAAGGGAATGAAAATACTTTGCTTGAGTGTGTATGGGGGCAGATACGGAGAAGGAGATGGGACTGATTTCTTATACAGTAAACTTGTCCAGTTACATGTTGTTACGTTACACACAGTCTGCATGTGAGTAGCAGAACTAATGAACCCAGATTTCTCCGGGATTTACCTTACGTCTTTCCTGAACCTGGACAGATCTGTGCACATGTCCTGAATAAACGACTGGCAGCTACTTGACAGATGGTATAAAGAATGGTGTTAGAATTGTGTTTTCAATGATGAGGTGTTGGTTTGGGTTTCCCTGCATGCCAAGCTATCAATTTTCATAAAACAAAGGGGCACTTATTGATAACTGCAAATTGATAACTTTGTATGAAATTTTTGTCATCTGGTATCTGGAAAGTTACTTTGTGGTCCCTTCCCCCATGGACCTGTCCCTTCAGACATCTGATTGAGGTGTCTTTGAAGAGACATACTTTCGTTGTGGAAGTGGCCAATTTGAAGAGACAGTTGTTGGCCACCACTGAGTTTCAGAGACTATCCTGAGCTTTAAAGAAGACTTATAATTATTCTTTAGTTTTACATCCTGTCAGTTCAGGATGTGTGGTTACATTTGTTGTTTGCTTGTCCAGATGCCTATGACAATGTGGATGCACTTGTGCCTGAGAATTATATTTGATTTTGATGTTTTGCTCACTCAGGATAATTATGCTCAATATAAGCCTATCACTAGGGAGACCGGCTGGGTAACAAATCAGAGTTTGCAGTGAGATACTTGCCTGCAGTTACGTAGGTACACATGTCAGTGTTGAAATTACAGAGTTGACCTCACAGAAAATTCTTTAGTCTTGACATCTCAAAAGTAATCTCCTTGTTTTCTGCTGTATTACCAAATTCTTCCCTCTTGGAGACATCCAGAAGCAAAGCTGTTCCTGGCAGTCCTGTGTTACCCGTGCAGCTGAAAGAATCTCCAGTCTAACTCCTAATCATCTGTGAATATGCGGGAGGATACTATTTTGAATTAGTGACCACATAAACAGTCGTATGGATGGACATTGAAAGGAGGCAAGGAAGCTACCCATTGATAACTGGAGTTGTCCGAAGTGTTTTGCCAATATGCAAATTTACCATTTACCTGCTTCTAAGTCCTTTCTAGTCTAGTGTGAAGGGACAGGGCATATATAAACTCTTCAGGTACTGGATAAGCAAATAAGTATTCATGCTCTAATTTGTTATGAATATGCACCCGCAGTGTGAAACTGCATAAGGATAGCATGTGTCAGTCTTCCTGGAACGTGACATTTGGTGTGTGTACAAAATGTGAAAATATTAAGAACAAACCTCAAGGGAAAGCAGATATTTACAGAACTGAGAAACTAAAGAGTGGGATGATACATCATACAGCACTTGAAATTGATGCAGAAAATACATTCATTATCATTGCATTTTCTCTTCATATCATGTATGTTTCTAGCATAAGATTGAGGAAAATGCCATTCTGGACAGAACCTAAATGCAGCTCAGACAACAGCTGAACTATGAAACCATTGAATTGTGATTAAAAAAAAAAAAAGAAAAAAATGATAGAAGGTTAACCACACTAGTATGGGGGGGTTCAATATATAAGCGAAACAGGAAGCACATTAATTGGAGCAAGGGAGGTCTGGTGTGTTCATGAAGGATGTCTCGTGGGGTGTTTTAATCTGCAACAGTTAACATATGAGCATTGCCTGTTCTTTCTCTCATTCTCCTATAGTGCATCATAAACACAACATTTCTGTTGCATTTGAAGTCTGATACACTTCTATGAAAAGGCAGCAAACTTGACATTTGGTAAACGTGAGAGGTTTTGTGTTCAAAGAATGACAGTAGGGACAAAGAACATGTTTGTCTTTAATTAGTACGGAGCATCCTTTTTAGTTAGCATGGGGAATTATTTGGATTCCTTCTGTCTAGTGTGTAGTTAAGTCATTACATGCTATATAATGCACTTAATTTTTACAACTGCAAGAAAACACTGCCAAGCTTAAAGTAACCTTTCTTTTTATTATTTGTACAGATGGAATGTTGTACATTTAACAGATTATAAAATACTAAAATGTGTTCTGAGGTAACTTAGTAAGTAGACAATGGTGGAGTTCCATTAGCCTTCTCTTCCTGAAATAAGTATGAACTGAAGTGTCTGACAAATATATTTTTGTCAACTCAATTCATGGTAATCTTGGGGCACATACTGTTGCTTTCTACGGACAGGCATATATACAACATTTTATATGTATCAGACTTGATATTGCTGTGTTACAGAAACAGTATTATGTTTCTACTCTGTGTTTATTTAATAAGAGACTGAAGTCTCCAGTACTCAGAGGGAAATCTCATAAAAGCCAAATTCATTTATGTACGTGGAAAGCATCACACTATTATGTAAATAGCCATATGCCAAACAAACAAGTTTTCCTGTATGTACTCTCAGCATTGGTTCTCTCTGATGTGCAGTTACATGAATTACAAGTATAATGGCATGCAGGAATAGGTAAACTGTTTAAAGCAGGTCAGAGAAGGTCTTTTGGTGAGATGATGTTTTTGTGCTTTGGAAAAGCAGGGTGTCAGGGGGTTTCAAAGGTACTGTTAGGCTCTGCATACCAAAGCATGATTCTTAAGATGCCAGCTCACACACACCAGATTAGAGAAGCAAGGAGAAAAATACCTGGCAAAAGAACTAAATTCAGACAGATACTTTTCAAACCTTGATTGTATTTTAATGTTTTAGTAAAATGAAAGGGAAAGCAAGACTAGAAACAACTAGAATATTATATATGTTAGGGTACTATAGAACTCTCTTCTTTTTTCTTTTTTTTTTTTCCTATTGACAGCAAATAAAATTTGAGAAATCATTTCAGTGCATTTTGCTCCTGTGGTGTTTGCTAGATTATTGACCCAGTAATAGGTGTAATGTGCACTGTTGATGGCTGTATATCCTGTGAAATAGATCAAAAAGAGAAAAATTTGCTTTCCTAAGAAGCATTTGGAGAATCTGAAGTTTATTAGTTTAATTACCCTGTTTGATTTTTGTTTGCTTGTTTTTTGTTATTTATAGGCTTTGCTGCCCCACCCCTTGTCCTTTTTTTTCCCCCAGACTCCTTTACTTCTTGAGTGTCTGTTAGGGCTGCATAGCCAATCTATGATTTTTTGTCCGATTCTCTTTTTGTCTTAGAATAATATTTTTTCTTTTTTTTTTCGCATCCTCTGATGATAATAATATAATTCATATTCTGGAATAACCTTTTTTGTTTTTCTACAGCCTCAATTTTAGTTTCCCATGGTGACCTCCATAGCTTTTGATGGGAAAGAAATAGGAAAAAGTTGCAGGATTTTAGAAGTCTTAACTACTTTGGTAATTCTCATGTAGGAGGTGGTGACATCTGCAAAAATGGCTCACCAAGCCCAGGTTTTTAAGATTTGTGTCAGACACAGAGACAAAAGAACTCTGTGTACATAGAGGGCTTATGCACATGAGAACTTCCATTTTCATAGCTCTCTGTTAAAATGTCTTAATAAGTGTTAAGTTCCTGCCCCAGAGGTCTTTTTTGACATCTGTATTACATACACATGTCACTGCTTGGCCATACGGTTTCCAAAAGCTTTATACAAGTCTACCTGAGAACTGCTTTGGGTTACCTAGGAAGAAATGAGAAGACTTGAAAAAGCTTGGGCAGCAACACAGCCCTAGCTGTTTAAGGACAATTGCACGTGCTATTGGAAGATCAGGGCTCCCTGAAACAAAGCAAGGATTGCTGTATACTTGTTGAAGAGAAGCTCTGTGTTGGTGCCCTCTTTCCTTAAACAGTTTCAAATAAACAGAAAAAGTAAGGGAGTCTGTTTGCCCAAAAGGATGGGGTTTCTTACCGGCATCTTCTTAAGCTGCTGGGTTTTTTCAAAACATAAGAGTACCCCTATAAAGTAGCAGTGAATCTGCTAAATAAGTTTCTTGTGACTCTTGGTCCTTTTTGTTTCTGACTTGAGAGATGCTATCAAATGAATCAGTATGTCTCTTGAGAAAGGCTTGGTCATCTCTGGGCACATGGAAAGGTCTGTTCTTACCACACTGTGGCTAACATTTGGTACCTAGTGGTGAGTTAAAATCTTAATGAAATGAATGACTGATAGTTTTGCATTGGTGGAAGTACTGTTGAGCAAACCCAGAATTTAGCTGGTCTGACAAGTTGAGAAACTCAAAGTGACTAAATTAGGCTTATAGGTGGTAAGACAACATCTTTCTTCTGCAGGTGGGACACACCCAGTTTTTTCCTTACTTGTTTTTAACTTGTTGATGTTGAAATTAACAGAGCAAACCATTAATCCAGTTACTTTCTTCTCTGGGAGTGATCAGTCCTGTTGTTACCATTAAATGTGTATGAAAGTATAGTGAATATTGGGAGTAAAAAAGTAACAGTTTTAAATAACTATTAATAGGAATAGTTGCTTACATTCTGTATCAGTTAATACTAAACTTGTATTATGAATTGGAAAAAGTTTCATATCAAAACCAAGATTATTTTTAATGCCATTGTGGAGGTTCCAGTTTGCTACAGAAACATCTAACATATGACCATTTATATGGATCTTGGTAGTTCTGAGTGGTGTTTTCTATTTTTTCACTGATCAGTTGAAATCAAGAAAAGAGTTTCACTCATTCACTAACACAGAACAAAGACTTTGCTTCTTTTTAGTTGAACCCCTGCAGATGCCCTAAGAGAGATAACTTTGTTAAGGTGTTAGTTGTATATTTGTAATATTATTTGTGATTATTCCCAAGATTATTGAAGAACTCTTTTGCTACAGTTGTAAATTATCTTAGGAAAGGATGTAACTGACTGCCACAAGTTTTGCAGTTCTGGTGTCCTCTGATGGTATATGGAATTTTTGTTTTTTGTCAAAAAGGAAACATGAACACGTGAGTTCTGACATGTTATCAATCTCAAAGTGCAGAATGTGGATTTCTGCAGCTTGTTAATATTTTGCAATTGTTTGTCCTGTCCCAGCTTGCATATTTGATATGCCCTGAAGGATCTGTGGAAATGCGTATTTACCTTCCCTCTTATACCATCACAGAAAGTTCTAGTAGATGAACTAGGTGACTCACTTGATAATATTAACTCCCTTTACTGATGCAAAACCATATGATGTCTTAAACATTTCTTTAAAGTCCTCTGACAGCACTTAGTGGAATGTTTAAAATCTGTTCTGTTTGACAGATGTAACAGCCTATTTTATAAGGGCCTTACTATAACATTTATAAGACAGCATATTTTCTGACAAATGGTAATGTTGTACAATGTTTCTGTAGTAGTAAGAGAAAGTTTTAATGTGCTACAGGTAATGTGTCGAAGAGAAATTATTTTAGATATTAGTGGTTGCATGCCAGATAATGTATTATTGTTGTGATAGATTAAAATGTAGAAATAGGGATGTGATGATACTCCAGGTACTCAGTAAAACTCCAGGGTACCCAGTAAAACACTCTGCAATGTGTAAGGAACATTTCAAAGCAAAGCCTTGAGGTTTGATAGAATGAAATTAGTGTGTCAATTTAGTATGAATCATAATAGTTAATCCCTCAGTGCATGCTGAAGCTGGCATCATTAGCTCAAATTTCCACTGAAGCAAAAGAACTGGACTGAGGCAGTATTTATCTATTCAGCACATTTATTTCTAGGCTTTGGTTTGTTGCCAGGCTTCATGCAGCCCCTCAGAGCAGAGCAGCGTGGGGCTGTGCCAATGGTACTTTGTTCTTCCTTTCCTTCCCACCGCTCCTGAAAAGCCGAGCAGAATGATGTGAGTGGGAGGGGGAGTGTGGCTCTCTTCCCACTGGGGAGCTGCAAGCCTCAAGGGCCAGTACTCTCTCTTGGCAGTTTTTCTTCCAGCAAGTTTGTCCCTTACTGACCGCTGAATTTAGCTGGAGAAAGGGAGCAATTTCTCAGTTTGAAGAAACAGGAAGGAAAAATCTAAAGGAGAGGGTGCAACTAGGACAGTAGAACACAGGACAGGGATTCAGCAAGGAATAAATAAGGAAACAGAGAAAAAAAGAAAGCAAAAATACTTAACAGAAATTAAAAAGCAGAAAAAAATAAGTATTACCAAAGCATATGAAAATTGACTCTGCATGAAAAGGCTGCATAGGCAAGGTTCATGTTGAAATAGTAAAAAAATCATTTCAATATGCTCACCCTTTTTGCAGTTGTTCAAGTTTTGTTTAGAAGGTAACCATTTTAATATGAAGTTCCAGTGTTTAAGAGATAAGTCATTGGTGAAGATGCTGAATAAGACTGGACCCAGTACTAACCCCTGGGGAACATCACTAGCTACATGTCACACTACCTGGACACTGTGCCANCCCAAGTGATTTCTAACCCAATCCTCATCCTCCAGTGGACAGTCTTCCCCCCTCCAGGCTTTCTCTCTTACTGCCAGGGTCTGGGATTCCTGAGGGCTGCTCTTAGCAGTGAAGAGTGAAGCAAAGGTGGCATTCAGTGACCCCAGCTTCTCTGCATCTTCTGTCAGCAGGGCTCCCACCTCGTTCATCAGTGGGCCGGCATTTTCCCTTTTCTTCCTCTTACCATTGATGTATTTGAAGACCACCACCTTGTTCTCCTTTACTTCCTTTGCCAGAGTGAATTGCAAGAGGGCCTTGACCTTCCTTGTTTCATCCCNTTCCTTGTTGCATCCCTACCCTGATGATGCTCCTGTAGTTCTCCTGAGAGACCAGTCCCTTTTCCCATATACTGTGAACTTCTGTCTTCCAGAAGAGTTTTCCCAGCAGCTCCTTGCTCATCCCTGCTGGTCTCCTCCCTCTTGTACTGGATTTTTCACTCAAAGGAATGCACCTATCTTGAGCCTGGAGGAAGTGATGTTTGAATATCAACCAGGTGTCTTGGGCCCCCTTACCTTCTAGAGCCTTAGCCCAAGGGATTCCTCCAAGTAGGTCTTTGCAGAGGACAAAGTTAGCCCTCCCGAAGTCCAGGGTTGCAATCCTACTTATTGCCCTGCTTCTTCCTCATACTATACTAAACTCTACCATGTTATGATCACTACCACCAAGGTTGCACCCAAGTTTGGCATCCCCAACCAGACCTTCTTTGTTCATTAATACAAGTTGAACTGTCAATGTGCTGGCTGTTTATCTTCCAAGGGATAAGTGCCTGGCCAGGGGCATCCTGCTTTGTGTATAAGCTGGTTAAACTTCACAGGGGAGGAATGGTTTATTTTACCCATTTTCTCTTGATTGTAAGTAGTAAATGCAAACTGGTAATTAATGTTATCCAAAACTCCTCAGAAAATGAATTTTATCATAGCTCACCCTGCAATTAAAACATTGTTGCCATGCTCTTAACCTAGGGACAACCTGCACCCTTAAAATGTACTGAAGTCTGTTTGATCTAGGTCACAAACTAAAAACTGTATGACTGAGGGGCACAGATCTGGAAGGAGTGTGCAGTCCACCCCTCTGCACCGATACGTGATCACGGTCATGTCAGTTTAGATTTTTTTGCATCTTTGCTTTCATAGTCAGTAGTTTCTGACTCCCAAATCTTTTGACTGGCTGCTTATCGGATGAGAGGTAATTGTGTAAGCTGAAGGGGAGGACATCGGCTGGTCTGGTCTGGCATCCTGACAGTGCAGTTAGAGCACAAGTTTGTTTCATCTGTTTATTCAGTCATGTTGTGTAACTTTGTGTATTTATCTTCCACTTTGTATCTACATGGTCAGTTGTGAAGGAAGTGAATTTTTAAAAGTATGACCTAAATCAATATAAAAAGAATGTAAATGTTCTGAGGATCTGAATTATAAGCTATACTTCTGAAGAAAATACTATGCTATCTAATGTGGCTTCTACTGTTATTTCTACATTTTCGTTCTAAGATTCAGCAAAGGGTGACTAATACTGTAAGAATATTATAATGGGTATTAATAAATACTTTATAATTTAAGACAGAGACAATATGAAGTGGAACAGAAAAAAATCTTGGGGGAAAAAAAATCTACTACAAATGGGGTTGATTTGCTTACTGTGGCTCACAGCACTATTAACCAGGTGCAATATTCCAAGGCAGGTATTACGTGATTCTATAAATTTTCCTGACTCTGCACTTAGTAATTTTGCAGACTTAGTAATTTTGCAGACTTAACTGTTTCATGAACACTGGATTCTTGTACTTGGCATTCTGTCATGAATTAGACATACAGAAAAGGAAAGAAGATAATTATGTTTCTGCTTTTTGCTGTTACCTGCTCTTTGTTGTATCAGATTCACAGCCTAGATCTGCAGAGTCCAGGTAAACTTCTCTGTTACAATTCCTGTTAGAATAACTGTAAAAGTCTAGGAGCCTGGAAGGGATCTTGGAAGGTCTGCAGTCCAAGCCCCCATTCAAAGCAGGGTTAACATCAAATTTACACAGGGTTGCTTGGGCTTTTTCCAGTCCGGTCTTGAAAACATCTGAGGACAGAGACTGCAGGACCTCCCTGGGCCCTGCTGCAGTGCTTAGTTATCCTTGTAGTGACTTTTTTTTTTTTCCCCTTATTTGCTTATTTTTTTGTTCTTTATTTTTTTGTTCTCATGGTGAGCAGCAGGACTCTCAGCCTTTTTGCACAGGGCACATGCATCAACTCCCTGCTCACCTTGTGTCCCATGGCTAGGCTTGGTGAAGGTGATCAGTGTCCCTCTGCTAGAGGCCAAAAACTGGGCACAGTATTCCAGATGCAGCCAATAGGTAAGGAAAATAATAGGTGCAGTGCTTGATAACTTTTCAGTCCTCTGAAAGTTAAATTGTAATTGCTTACAGAGTCCTTCTTATGAGAGCTACACAATTCAGCATTTGTTCCTTTGTTATCTTCAGTTTAAAATTCTTCTCACCTCATCATCAAAAATCTGCCTTTTGTCTGTTTAATGCTCATGTAAGGCTTTTTTTAATGGAGAGTTGTTTTCACTGGTTTGCAGCATCACAGGGACATTGGTCTTGGCTCTGGTAGATAAGGAAGTTGTAAATTTTTTCCTACAAGTCTTCTATCTTATTATTCAAGTAGGGGGAAAACTGTATTCTGGAAATACAGAGCTTTCAAGAAGACTTGAGGGTTGTACTGCATGAGTTACTGAAAGCAAGCATTCAGTGTCATATTGTGACTGTGGGGATAACACAGGAGTCCTGGGATATATAAACAGGGGTATACTAGTATAGAAGCTGTTTATAGCTACCGTAAACAAGCACGGCAACAAAGAGGTTGCTGAAAAACTGGTGAGAGTCAGAAATGAGACTTAAAAGTTACCCCAAATCTGAAGTCCTTCAGCTCTGTTCCCGTGATTGAATGCTCAACCCCATGCGCAAAAAGCTTGAGGGAAGGTTTGTGGTTCTAGATACGAAGATACCACAACTTTCCTCCCATATAATCAGCAAGAACAGATTTCCTTTAAATAAGTTTTTACACTTCTACATAGAATAAAATATTAGATGTAGAAGAGGCTTACTGAGTTTGAAGTGGGTGTTATTTTTCTCTTCTAGAAGTGGCTGGTGCGTGCAGATTAAGTTAATTGAGTTCTTGCATTTGTGAGCAAACTCCTCAAGGCCAAAGAAACTACCTTTTTTTGACTGTAAACCAATAGGAAAGAATAATTTTAATATAAATCCATCATGTTTTCATATTATAATTAATTTGAGGAAATGGGAAAGATACCACATAACACTATGATTTCTCTAAGCAGTAAACTATGAGGTCTTCTACATGGTGAATACAGGAAAGTCAGAAGATGGAATTGCTTGTGTCTTCTAGTATTTATCTCTATGGCTATTACATGTCTCTTCTTCCTACATCCAAATGTATGTGTATGTTGAGCATGTATATGGAAAGGCACCAAACCAGTGAGTCATTAACTTCTGACTCACTGTTTTTCACTTTTAAATGTTTGGGTGGGTTTTTTGAGGTGGTGTTTTTGTCGTTGTTTTTGTGTGTGTGTTTTTGGGTTTTTTTTGGTATGTGTTGTGTTTGGTTGGTTTTGTTTGTTTGTTTATGTTTTTAATTGCTTTCCTCAGGCTGTGGTTGAGTTATCAGTTGATGATAACACACGCAGTGGTAAAATTAAGAGTAGTGAGATGCTGCCTTACCAAGACCAAGCATAACTGGAAAATAACAGTGTCCTAAGCATTTGACACAGACCTCATCAAGTGTAAGAAATCAACATTGAATGGACAACCAGAATTGAGGAACGCTGAGACTGTCAGCCACCTGATAAAATGTTTTCTGTCCCATAGAAACCCTACAGGAAAGTTGAGAGTATTTGATTAGATTATGACTCTGGGTGAAACGAGCACTGGTAACAGGAGAAATGCTGGATATCTCTCTCATCTTCTCCTGCAGAAGGATTTGCAAAACAGGGTTTGTGAAAGCAGCACACGCTTCTCAGCCACAGGGGCCCAAAGAAGCTTCATGCTGGGGCATACAGTCTCCTGGCTCTAAGCAGCCCAGCTGCCCAGACCAAGATGCAAAGCATCTCATCATGGGTGGGCTCTGTACTGAGGCGTTGGGAATAAAGGTGGGCCACGGTTCTCCAAATGCCATGCATAAGTGACCTGGATTTCCAGTGAGGCTGTGGCTTGAACAAAGCCCCAGTGCTGCTAGTGGTAAATCCCTTGGCAACTCAGCTGGTTTTGCTTTAATTGAGGTCTGTGGTCTGACTGTGTATTTCTGTTGGTTTGTGTTTGTAGTTATTTCTTTTGCTTGAATGTATTAAGTGGTATTGTCTGTAGCACTAAATATAAAAATTCTTCAGCCTGAACATGGCAAAGAGTTTCACTGTCTAATAGTGCCACAACCTCTTGCTTGCTGAAGAGAGAGCTCTTAGGGGAGCCTGGTGCTGCTGGGTACTGCAAAATATGTTTTGGTTTTAGGAATTATAAAGAATAAATTAAATATGTAGCTCTTGGGGTTCTCATATTGCTTATGATTAATTTCCTGAAACATGTGAGTGACTGCACTTCGGCTGGTTTTGTGCAGGCTGTGTGTGTCATGGCAGCACATTAGGCTATATTAAGCGATTTATCTACTCACTGGCCCACAGAAGAAGCTCAGATGTTTATTCATCACAGATTTTAAATATACTAGCATAAGACTGCCATCATAAGAGAATACTGGCATAAGATTAGCTCAGTTAACATTGGGAGAGCCTTCAACAATGAATGACAGTAGTTGTGCTTGTACAGAATTTTTTTGACAGATTACCATCAGCGCTACAGACTGAGGGATGAGTGGCAGAGAGGGACCTGGGTGTACTGGTTGATTACTGGCTGAACACGAGCCAGCAGCATGACCAGGTGGCACAGAAGGCCAATGGCATCTTGTCTTGTATCAGGAATAGTGTGCATGAAATGTAAAAATGTGAATCAGGGTGCAGAAGAAGCATATAAATATTAGTATCACAAACCAATTTCAGTTCCCTTATAGATGTCAGGGAAATTCAGGTGAAAATGGTAAAGAATCTTGGAATCATAGAATGGTTTGGGTTGGAAGGCACCTCGAAGATCACCTAGTTCCAACCCCCCTAGGGACACCTTCCACTAGACTAGGATGTGCAAAGCCTCATCCAGACTGGTCTTGAACACATCCAGTGATGGAGCATCCACAGCTTCCCTGGGCAACCTGTCCCAGTGTCTCACCACCCTCAGGGTGAAGAACTTCTTCCTAATTTCTCATCTAAATCTACCCTCTTCCAGTTTGAAACCATTACCCTTCATCGTAGCACTACAAGCCTTTGTAAATAGTCTCTACCCAGATTTCTTTTAGACCCCCTTTAGTTACTGGAAGGCCACAAGATCTCCCCAGAACCTCCTCCAGGCTGACCAACATCAACTCTCTCAGCCAGTCCTGACAGGAGAGGTGTTCCAGCCCTCTCTTCATCTTTGTGGCCCTCCTCTGGACACACTCCAACATGTCCATGTCCTTCTCCTGTTGGGGGGTCCAGAGCTGGATGCAATACTCCAGGTGGGTTTTCAAGAGAGCAGAGGGTGAGAATCACCTCCCTCAACCTGTTGGTCACGCTTCTTTTAATGCAGCCCAGGGTGTGATTGGCCTTTTGGGCTGCACTCACACACTGCCCACTCATGTTGAGTTTCTCATCAGCCAGCACCCCCAACTCTTCCTGCTCAGGACTGCTCTCTCTCCCTCCTCTGCCCAGCCTGTATTTGTGCTTGGGATTGCCCCACCCCTGGTGCAAGACCTTGCACTTGGCCTTGTTGAACTTCATGAGGTTGGCAAGTCTGTCCAGGTCCCGCTTGATGGCATCCCTTCCCTCCAGGGCGTCGACCACTCCACACGGCTTGGTTTTATCTGTAAATTCAGTGAGGGTGCACTCAATCCCATTGTCCATGTCACCAACAGCACTGGTCCTAGTACTGATCCCCGAGGAATGTTGCTCATCTCTGGTGACTGCTTGGACATTGAGCCATTGACTGCCACTCTTTGAGTGTCATCATCCATGACAGTTACTCTCCTTTTTGTCTTAACACAAGCAGCCCTAATGCACCCCAGGCAACCCCTCAGATGGACCTTCAGCTACATTTTTATTTGCCTGGCCTTCAAGTTCCAGAGCCCCATATCTGTTGTGCAAGGGCAACCAGGAAGGTGAGGGAGTCCAGAAGGGGATTCACCTGCCTCCCCAAGGAGGGACATGTTTGTGTTCCCTTAGTCTAAGTCTTCTTCTGCCCAGTGGCAAGAGGGGAGGGGATCCTCTGTTTCTTGTGGAGCCTCCAACTGCTGCCTGTGCCTCAGGCTGTGGCTCCACTGATCTCTTCATCTCACACTCCCTGGTACTCCTTAACTGTTGCAGCTCCTCTTCCTACTCTGCCACCAGACCGAGCAGATCCTGCCCTTGCTCACCCCGCACACAGGGGTGTCTCTGCTGCCCTCTGGTATGAGTGACAAGCTCAGGCACTCCCTGCAGCCAGACACCTGCACAGCTGCATGTTTGTGTGGAAGCTCCATCTGGTCATGGATCTGAGAATGGGTTTTTAGTTTCTTGAACCCAATAATTTCAGCATAAAGCATTATTTATCATGAAAAGAATTCATTAATATACCAATTGCATCATCATTTGCTGAATATTTTGGTGGGAAAAGCATTAACAGTGTCATTTGTAGAAGTCAAGCATAACAGACTTGTGTTCTTAACGACCAAAGAGTGAGATTTTTTTTTGTT